>CABFVX010008197.1:11675-25698 GCA_902151425.1 Timema shepardi | reverse complement strand
GGAAAGAGACAAGAGAAGGATACAGGCTGGGAGGGGCAAGGATGGACAGAGGGAGCGAGAGAGAGCTGGGGGATGAAGGAAAGGGATGAGAGAAGGATACAGGCTGGGAGGGACAAGGATGGACAGAGGGAGGGAGAGCTGGAGGATGAAGGAAAGAGACAAGAGAAGGATACAGACTGGGAGGGACAAGGATGGAGAGGGTGAGAGGATAGAGAAGGAGAGATTGCGATGGTATGGGCATGTGAAGAGGGGAGGATACCAAGGAGGATGCTCGAAATGGAGGACAAGAGGAATACAGGTGGAGGAGTGTGGAGAGTGGTGGATTGGTCCAGTGTGGAGAAAAAAAAGGTGGTGGGAGGACAGAAGTAAATACAGAGGCTTATGTTAGAGACTGAATGATGATGATGATGATGATAACAAATGTTTTAGATCGTACCTTGAGCGTGTGTATGAGCTTGTCCCTACTTTTCTCGCCAATAGACTCGCTACTCATGAATACGTCAGTGATATGACAGCCCTTAGGATTACTCAACAAATCTCGGAGGTCGGAAGAAGACATGGATAGAATGCTTGCCACAACCTGGAAATAAAAAACTTTCACACTTTACCCGCTAGTACAAAGACTACAAAGAAATAAATAGTACAAATGAGTCAGTGATTGGTAAATGTGTGAGTAACGAAATATAGTAGGGATGGGCCCTTGAATCCTCAAGGATATTCAGGATTCGAGACTCAAATAACTAAAAAAATTTTTTTTCAATTTTCCAAGTGAAATTTTTTTTAGAGCTATAATACTGCTCATTGATGGTTCAGAACCAATTATAATTATAGTACTAGCCTAACAACCAGACCCCAGACCAGTAATTTAACACTTAACCAAATGTATGGATGTTATAATGAATTAAATATAAGAAAGAATGTTAACATTCAGTTAATATTTGTATTTTATATTATTAGACATCTTAGCTCGGTCAATGGCATGTCTTGTCAACCAAGCTAAGGATCTAAGGTTCTATTCCGGGCATGGCCAAAAAAAAAGTATCATCGTTGAAATGTGGGCTCACTGTCTCACAGTGATAAATTAATGGCCAGGGACTGGATGTTGTGCCTGCCCTAGTCTTGAGTTAGATTATAAGCACATGAAGCTATGACAGGCCTAGCCAGCCGGCAGTGGAAAATAAATAAAAAAATAATAAAAATTGACCACAGGATGTAAACAATTATTCTATTCTTTTTCCTCTTATGTTTATAGTTATTCCAAGATTCAGGTTTGGGATTTGAAAATAATTAGGAGATTTTGATAGGTAAAATATAAACTAGAAATCTACAAGATATCAATGAATCTCCGATGTAAGTTACCCCTCAATAAATGGAAAATAGTTAAATCAAGATAACCTTGATTGGTTTCTTGAAATGCAGCATCGATTGTAGTAAGAGCGAGCCATGGAGTTGAACATAGAGAGGACTGTCTTTGTTTTGTTTATAGGTTTCCATGGTTACCAATCTCACCAACAAAGGGACAAACATCAGCTGCTGCTGGGCGGGTTCCCAGCAGTGGAGTGCTTTCATCAAGTGCTGAAACATTCAAACATAGGCAAAAAGTGAGATGAGGTTTTCCTTCTCAAGAGTTAAACAAACGTTTGGTAATCCAGACAAAGTTAGTATGTATGTAACAATACTAATTATTATTATTATTTAAGAGCCGTAACTTACAACCCGTTTGGGTCTTACGTTTTGTTTAAGTACTAATTACACTAACGGGTTAGTAATTAGGAAGGTTGGATTTTGAGGAAATGAACCCACATTTGCGTGGAGGTAGAGAGAAAACAATTTAGGGAAAAAACCACCCCCGGTTCACCCGACCGAGATTCAAACCTCGATTTCCCCCGGCCTCGGCAGTTTATCTCGACACGAAGTCTGTGTTAGCTAACTACGCCACCGAGGTGGGCTATGTACACAATATACATATAATATTTTATTATAACTCCACAGTGTAAACCCTCAAACAAGCGGTCGTTGCAGTTAGCGATTATAAAGCCAACACTTGCTGAGAGAGGGTGTCATGTGGTCTACAAGAGCCCTCTGGCTGTCAATTTCCATTTTATATAATTATTATTAGCACCGCGTCTTACTACCCGTTCGGGTTATAAGCACTTACGCTAATGTGTAATGGTAGGGTGATTGTGAGATGAAATGGAGGACCTACAGTTTAACGTGGAATCCGAACCACGGTGGAGGCCTGGCATTCCCCACATTCACAAGATGTCTTGTCAGAGGCGAAGGAAGGGTTTGGTAATCAGATAAATCTGTGTCGGGACCGGGGATTGAACCCCGGACGCCAGCACAGAAGTCCGACACCTTACGCCTAGACCACCAGGTCACCTCCATTTTATAAAGTGAAGCTGCTAATTCTTTATCGAAGTAGCTCCTCATTTGTCCTCACAAGCCTGAGTTAACCTCGTTCCAGATAAATTAATGCAAGTGCCGAGTATGGAACCCGGGACCTCTGGTTCTGTACCCAGGTACTCTAACCAAAATACCACAAAGAGGATAGACTTCAATAATTTTTTTTTTTTAATTTTATGTTGGCTACAATTGTTGTTGACACGCAGCAGGAGGATTGAAAGTCACACTGCCGCTACTCACCTGTTGCAAACTGCCTTGTTTGGCGCCCAACCGGTGGCACGCTTGGGCCAAGCTCACGAGTACACCGGTGCAACGTCTCTCTATAATTGAACCGAAGTGCTCACCCAACTCGTCATAGATAGCTTCAAACTGGAAAAAAAATAAAAGTATTTTACTCAAGAAATAAATAATTTAGTAGCAATGTAAGAGAAGCAATTTTTTCATATTATAATAAGAGGAAAATATTATAATTTATGAGGTACATACTGTAGAATAAAAGATATTGAAAGTTGACCAAAGTCATCAAAATGTTGTGTCTAGTTTATTGTTGAAGAGTTTAGATGGACTTAAAATCATAAAAAGTGCTCGAACAGTTGAATAGAAAAAAAGTGCTTTGTGTGGCGATAAATTATTTTCTTTCATAAAGAAACTGCAGAAATTATTTCCATTTAATAACTGGAACTACAAAGACAGATATTTTTGGAAAAAAAAAAGTAAGGAAAATTTGCCGATCCAAAAGTTGTTATTATTATTATGATTATTATTATTATTAGCACCGCGTCTTACTACCCGTTCGGGTTATAAGCACTTACGCTAATGTGTAATGGTAGGGTGATTGTCAATTTACATCAAAGCCATTTGGGTTACACGCATATATTAACTATGCTAATAATCAACTTCGATGGTTAAATTGTCAAAGGTGTCACTATCGCAATAGACTAGAATAAAATATATTTTATTTATCAATAGGTCTATCCCCCCCTCCACCCTCGACAGTAGATTTATATCAGTTTTAGGATTATAAATCTTCAGTTGTGCCCGAAATAAAATTCAAGTGTTTTTGATCAGTAGGTAGACGACGCAATATAGAGGGAGCTATCTTCCCGCATCGGTGGTCTGACGCATCACTCGCATACTAAAATATATTGGCAGTGACGGCGAGAACAGGATTAAAACTCCAGTTTGGTTTTATTCTTAACGGTTTCCTACTTTCCCTTTCCGAAAATGTTGGTACATTTCCTCTAGTACCCTACATATATTCAATAAACCGTGGACGAATAACAAACGCGTGGACCCGGATTAAGAGGTGTATGCGCGTAAAAATAAAATATATAATTTATCTGTATTGTATTTTCTTTCTAAAATTTGAACTTTCATTTTTCTTTTTTGAATTATTTTTCTAACTTTTACAGGAGGAAGGGGGGCGCAATTAACTAACACTTTGACTCCCCCTGAATCCATGCCTTTGTACAGGTAGTAAGACGTAGTGAGCAGAAAAATAAAAACGCTAAAAGAAAAGAGGTGACCTGGCGGTCTAGAGGCAAGGTGTCGGACTTCTGTGCTGCCGGCCGGGGTTCAATCCTCGGTCCCGGCAAAGATTTATCTGATTGCCAAACCCTTCCTTCACCTCTGACAAGACATCTTGTGAATGTGGGGAATGCCAGGCCTCCACCGTGGTTCGGATCCCACGTTAAACTGTAGGTCCTCCATTTCATCTCACAATCACCCTAACATTACACATTAGCGTAAGTGCGTATAACCCGAACGGGTAGTAAGACGCGGTGCTAATAAAAATAAAAATAATAACAATAATAATAATAATAATAATAATAATATACCTAACCGTGTTTCAAATCTTGATCTCTTCGTCAATGACAATCCAGTCAAACACAAGGTAATTAGTAATGATACTATAAACTTACCACAATAATAAGACAACAACTTTCAATCGAATATTGCAGCAAACAATTTGCATCTCCATACCCACCTCAACTTTCTCCTTGCAGCAGTCGAGTAGCCTCTGGACACAATGATTGGCCAGAGGATCTTTGGAAAGAACCAACAGTTGGTTTATGAAACACCGAGCGTATATCTGCGTGAAGAGTTTCGATGACGCCACGGATAAAGCTGCTTCGAGCAGCCTTGTAGAGGATTCGCTACTGAACACAGGACATAACTCTGTTTTAGTGGTACTACTGAGCTTTTTGTCGTCATTTTCGTCGTCACGATGAGAGCGTGCCACCGTAAAACTGTCGTCCAACAGTTTGCGAACAAGTGCCCGTGTTGATTTCGGGTTGACAGCTTTCAAAGAGAGGAGTAATGCCTGAAGCAAACCCGACGTGAGGTTGTTGTGGACCAGCTCTGGGGAAGAAAAGTTTGTGTTATGTTTTTATATTATTATTATTATTATTATTATTATTAGCACCGCGTCTTACTACCCGTTCGGGTTATACGCACTTACGCTAATGTGTAATGGTAGGGTGATTGTGAGATGAAATGGAGGACCTACAGTTTAACGTGGGATCCGAACCACGGTGGAGGTCTGGCATTCCACACATTCACAAGATGTCTTGTCAGAGGTGAAGGAAAGGTTTGGTAATCAGATAAATCTGTGCCGGGACCGAGGATTGAACCCCGGCCGCCAGCATAGAAGTCTGACACCTTACCCCTAGACCGCCAGGTCACCGACTGTTTTTATAACACTCAATAACTCAAGAACATTTAATAGGTACTTGATAGTGACTATACAGAGTGTTCTGAAACTCATAGATCAAACTGCTCATATAGCTTGTTTGAACCAAAAGTAATACAAAATACAGTAGCCCCATGGCTTCTTTGGTGCTGACTGACAGCTCACAGCTGACTTCTGACAGTCAACATTTAGGTATATACCTAATTTTTGACTGTCAAAAGTGACAGCTGCTAAACATATGTCTTTGCAGATCATCTGGTTCCACATAGAGATACATAATTTGGTCTGGTAACTTTTTAAAGCTGTCAGTCAGCACCAAAGAAGCCATGGGGCTACTGTACCTGTGCACTTACATCCGGAAACCTAGGCTTATCCCATTGAATTGTGTTCAAAGTTTCAGCGGGAGAGCAAAGCTGTTCAAGCATGCGTGTACAACAGGTGGCATAAGAGTTAGGTGTGCAGCATTGCACATGTAATAATGGCAAGCACTCGCTGTGGTGTAGGACCTTTACTGACGACCCTCAGAACGTATAGACATTTCTAGACGGACTGGCGTGTTGTTTACTACTGATTGTGGTATGTTCTGCTGCCGCTTTCCAAGATGTCGAGGGGTGTAGTAGCCGCGTGCCCAACACCTATGCAACCTGTTGTACACGCAGGCCTGAACAGCTTTGCTCTACCGGCGTTTTACGCCGAGTCTTTTAACACAATTTAATGGTATTAGATTGGTTTTCCTCCATGCAAATCCAGGTATACTTTCTCTAAATATAACCTTCCTCAACCATAAAATCATTAGCGTGATTTAGTACATTCGCGTATAACTAGAACGGGTAGTAAGAAACAGTGCTAGAAAAAAGAAGGAAAAAAATTCCACCTTTTTTTTTAAAGTAGAATAAAGCAAACCGCACCACAATGTAATGTTGGTTTCAAAATGTTTTATATACTACCCGTTCGGGTTATACGCTTTAAGTACTAATTACGCTAATGGATTAGGAATTGAGAAGGTTGAATCAGAGGAAGTGAACCCGCGTTTGCGTGGAGGGAGAGTGGAAAACGATTTAGGAAAAACCACCCCAGTTCACCCGACCGAGATTCAAACCTCAATCCGCCGTCCTCGGCGGTTAGCTCAACACGACGAGCGCGTTGGCCGACTACGCCACCGAGGCGAGTTTTTATATACTTAATTTAGGTGTTATTCGTGGGGTGAGACTGGCTCTTAAAACATTCATGGCTAGTAACCCAGACCAGCAGAATATGTGACACTTGTGTAAGTCATACCAACCATATAAAGGCCAACAAACCTGGAAGTTGCGGCCAGGCAGACAATCTCTCGGAAAACTCAGAGAGGAGAGTTTTGTGACTCTCGGGGACCTCGGTCTTAGGCTGAACATCGGTTGTGGTCGCGACGTTATTTTTGCTCCTGGTATCTGTGGAACCTCGAGGAAGCCCAGCTAAGCATTCTAACGTTGTCCGTATCACGTGGTTGGCGTAACTATCCCACACATATTCTTCCAGATTATTAAGGAGGAACCCGGCCACTTTCTCCAAGCAAATTGTGAATTGTGTGCCCGTATCTACTTCGCTGCTGTCCTCCTCTGATTTGATTACAGAGGCTTTCTGGAATTTTGAGAATATTGTAAGCGAGCTTATTTTATAAAGTACACTATGGCGCAATATAGTGATCTATTATTATTATTATTATCATCACCACGTCTTACTACCTGTTCGGGTTATACGCACTTACGCTAATGTGTAATGGTAGGGTGATTGTGAGATGAAATGGAGGACCTAGAGTTTAACGTGGAATCCGAACCACGGTGGAGGCCTGGCATTCCACACATTCACAAGATGTCTTGTCAGAGGTGAAGGAAGGGTTTGGTAATCAGATAAATCTGTGCCGGGACCGAGGATTGAACCCCGGCCGCCAGCATAGAAGTCTGACACCTTACCCAAAGACCGCCAGGTCACCTAAAAAGAGTGTTCTTTGTGTATTTAGTTGGAGTATGAACTTTAACCTATCATGTCAAAGATTGTTTTACAATATTCTGACATTTACCAGCCTTAAATATATTATGAAACCTTACACAAACACTAATTATATTACGTAAAATAAACATAGTTTTACCATTTATCACTTACTACTCTCTCTTACCCGCCTCGGTGGCGTAGTTGGCTAACACGCTTGTCGTGTGGAGCTCGACTGCTGAGGGCGGGGAGACCGAGGTTCGAATCTTGGTCGGGTGAACTGAGGGTGGTTTTTCCTAAATGGTTTTCCCCTCTCCCTCCACGCAAATGCGGGTTCACTTCATATAATTCAACCTTCCCAATTCCTAATCGATTAGCGTAATTAGTACTTAAAGCGTATAACCCGTACGGGTAGTAAGACATGGTGCTAAATAAATAAATACATTTTAAAAAACTTACTACTCTCGTTGAAGCAATTTCTATCAATTTTTGCAGAACATGACTTGCGAACGGATCGCTCATCAGAGGTCGGATATCTTTCCACAACGCCTCCATGAATCTCAGTACGACATCGTCGCCGGCCCAAGGTAGGATTTCCTCGATAACCCGAGACGCTAACTGGTTGCACGAATACTCCACTTCTTTGTCGTGAGTTTCTTTAAATACATTGTCCACAAATATGCCTGGGAAAATAACATTTTAAAAAAGGCAATTAAAAAAAATTGTTCTATACAAACTTTCTCAAATAGTCTCTTACAGTTTGGAATAATATCTTCAAAAATAGGTTTAGTCAGTTAAGATAATATTCAAAAACAATTTTTTTTCTTAGAAAAATAAGCATAGAGCCTAGGGTCTAATTCATTATGTAAAACATGCCCCAGATACACCAACCAATTTTGAACAAAATCATTACACTAATTACTGTAAATTCATTTATCAAAAAAATTCGTCATTAGTAAAGTATGAAGAGCTATTTATCATATAAAGACATAAAAGGGACTATATTTTGATCAAAATCGTAAGAGGCAAGAGATGTAAAGAAAACAGTTAGCTTGAGATGCAGTTATATTGGCACCAATGCGATACGGAGGAAAGTAGCACCAAACTAGACGTATATAGCTCTATTAGACGAAACCTTCCGCGCTTGGAGCCATGTTGGACTAACCAACGTAGCACCAAACTAGGCGTATATAGCTTTATTAGACGAAACCTTCCTCGTTTGGAGCCATGTTGGACTAACCAACGTAGCACCAAACTAGGCGTATATAGCTCTATTAGACGAAACCTTCCGCGCTTGGAGCCATGTTGGACTAACTAACGTAGCACCAAACTAGGCGTATATAGCTTTATTAGACGAAACCTTCCTCGTTTGGAGCCATGTTTGACTAACCAACATCTTGTCTTCACACAAAAAGAAAAAAATACCTGCTAGGCTATCCTGTATTTATTTATTTGATGTATTTAATGTGCACTTTCTAGATCGACTGATTGTATCAGCACAAAATAAAAGGGGCCTACCAATTTTACCGAATAGGTATTTCCGCACACCTTCCAGAGTTATTTTAAATACCACGATCGACAAGGGACCGACGACTGTACTTCCCCTCCGAAGGAAGTTGTGCTAAGGATGTTTATCGCTCAAGAGAAATGTGTTGACTCCAGCCGGATTTGAACCCAAAAACATCGGATCTTGAGGCGAGCACCCCAAGACCACCGAGGATTTGCTAACTTGTAAAGTAGGTCCATAATTGGCCATTCCAAAATATTAATAAGCTTTAGGGGGTACTAAGTTAAACAAAGTCATGAAAATGTTAAGAAATACTGTATGACATCACGTCAAACTCTGTAATTTTTTTTATCAGACGATCTATTAAGTTATCTAAAAATATTATATTATTAGGCCCAATAAAACTCAGTATTACACCCGACATTTTTCACATAAGTACCGCTGGAGGAACCCCCATAGCAAATGAAAACATATAGATTTAATGTCGATTATGACAAAAGTTGACCTTAACTAGACTTAATGTTGACGTGTTAGATTTAATTGAGTGTTAAATGTTGTGATATAAGTATGTAATTAGGGGCTGTATCCGAATAGTCTACTTATGCGACGTCGCGTTGGCTCGTGGCGTTGATAGTTGCATTGGCAATCACGTGACCAAGTGTAACCATGGATACGAACGCTACGAGCCATGTGGCATTGATGCAGTGTTTGACTTGCAATTGTTTTAGTATTATCGTTTCGTCTGTTGAGCACCGACTTACGCAAATTATTCGGTAGGAAGCAGCACTGTGGGTCCAAGTGTGTTGCCGTTCGAATAGTTTGATGCAGTCTTCACTATGAAAACCGCGAGAAATGTAAAATTATCAATACTGCATCAAGTCAAGTGTACTTGACTATTCAGATACAGCCTAGGGTTAAAATAGTGTATTGCAATTTTTAGTTTTTGATAAATTAGCTTGATTTAAGTAGGCCATTATATATTTTGTTTCAACAACATAAGTCATCATGAAAACTAATATCTTTCAGTATTTTTTTTAGCTTCGTCATTGCCTACATGAATATTTTAAGTAGGTACCTATTTGGGAAGAAACTCTTTCCATTAACTATGACGCTAAAGGGGCCTAACTAAAAATCTTAACTATGCTAGAAAATGATTTCCTTGGAATTGTTTAACAGTACACAGTGACCTGGCGGTCTAGGGGTAAGGTGTCAGACTTCTATGCTGGCGGCCGGGGTTCAATCCTCGGTCCCGGCACAGATTTATCTGATTACCAAACCCTTCCTTCACCTTTGACAAGACATCTTGTGAATGTGAGGAATGCCAGGCCTCCACTGTGGTTCGAATTCCACGTTAAACTGTAGGTCCTCCATTTCATCTCACAATCACCCTACCATTACACATTAGCGTAAGTGCGTATAACCCGAACGGGTAGTAAGACGCGGTGATAATAATAATAATTTAACAGTACACACAATTAGGAAGGTTCAGAGATAAGCTTTTCCCGAGCAATGTGCAACATAATCTTATCACAAGAAGGCCTGGACCTTCAGTTAGGTACCGACTAAACTCTCTCAGAGTTAATAAACTGTAACTGATTCACAATAATATTTTTTTTAGCATCATGTCTTATTACCCGTTCGATTTAAATACGCTTATGTACAAGCGGTATGGAAGGACGTATAGTGAATGCTCAGTGGACCGATAGTGTAGTCCCGAGTACAATATCTCTCCACCTTCTAACCTATGATGACGCAAGCAATCCCACGCTAGTATCCACTTAGCACCCACTTACTCAAGTTCTTGCATACCAAATATTTAGAGGAAGTGTACCCACATTTGCGTGGAAAACCAGGAAAGACCACCCTCAGTACACACGATCAAGGTTCAAACCTTGTACTTCCCGTCAGCGGCAGTCTAGTCTAACACGCTAGACCATGCGGCCACCGAAGCGAGTTTACATATTTGCATTATTAGGCTATGTAACATGGTAAGACTTTCTAATGTTCTATAAATAGAAAATACACGATCTTATTATTATTATTAGCACCGCGTCTTACTACCCGTTCTGGTTATACACACTTACGCTAATGTGTAATGGTAGGGTGATTGTGAGATGAAATGGAGGACCTACAGTTTAACGTGGAATCCGAACCACGGTGGAGACCTGGCATTCCTCACATTCACAAGATGTCTTGTCAGAGGTGAAGGAAGGGTTTGGTAATCAGATAAATCTTTGCCGGGACCGGGGATCGAACCCCGGCCGCCAGCATAGAAGTCTGACACCTTACCCCTAGACCACCAGGTCACCCCACAATCTTAATAGTGGTACTAATCAGTTCAATAAATTCTTGCTGTGTATAAATAAAATGTGTCATAATCATTTTTCACGTTTATACCTGTTAATTTTACAAGTAAAAAACACCTCCCTATACTTCAAGTGAAACTTGCCTTTCTCATCTGCAATTATTTCTTTATTCATTTCTAAGACCCGAACAAAATATTTATAAGTATCTTCATCAATATGACTTCCTCTACCAAATCGGCCCTTTTTTCCATACTTTCTTGCACTCAGTAAAAGTGATCTTTTCTTCTTTTTATTTACACGACGTCTATTATCCATGCTTGCAACAGAATCCATTGTTTTATTTTATTTGTTAGTTTACCAACAGTGAACAGTTGAATGACAACATCAGGTATAACAACACGATAGCCTTAAATTTCGTATACTGTAGATTTTAAACCTTAGTTCCGAATATTTTCACTATGATGGCCAGAGGAAAATATTATAATTCTAATCCAAGGCTCATTTAATGTAAATGATTATGGTTTTATAAATGGTTTTATTGCATTTAATGTTCACAAACTGTTTTTATTAAAGCTGGGTTTATTTTATTCACTCATAGCTAATAACGATATGTACATGATAACACAGAGAACACAGCTTGAGGTTGATAAATTCGATATTACAGCAAACAACATATCATTTGATAGGGTTAATGAATTTAAATATTTAGGAACAATTTTAACTAGCGATAACAATATTAGATTGGAAATTATGAAAAGAAAATAGTCGGTAAATGCTTGTTACTACTGGGTCAGTAAGTTGTTGGCGTCTCACCTTCCGTCAAGAAATGTAAAACTCAGAATATACAAAGTCGTAATTTTACCGGCTGTTCTTTATGGGTGCGAAACGTGGCCTCTTACCTTAAATGACGAAAATAACTTTAGAGTGTTCGAAAATATGGTGCTTAGGAAGATATTTGGTTCAAAAATGGTTGAAGATATTGGGTAGTGGAGGAGGCTGTATAATGATGAGTGGCATATCCTGTACTCATCACCAGACATTGTTAGGGTAATAAAATCTCACAGTTTATGGTGAGCAGGTCTTGCAGCGTGAATGGGAATTTCTAGAACCACGTTCAAGATATTGAATGGCAAACCCAATGGGAAAATACCAGTGGAAAGAACCAGACGCAGATGGGTGGATAACATTTGGATATACCTGAGAGAGATAGGGTGTAATGAGATATACTGGATAGAATTATCCTTATTTACACAAGTAAATTGACGTTATTGACGTTAAAATAAAGAAAATGGGTTAATAACAATCAAGTATGGCTACTACAAAATTCTTTTTAACCTAAATAATATATTACCGATTCTGTCTGCTGTGTTTACTGGCATTTTGATATGAATTTAATATGGTCATTTATAACCAATTATTAACCCCCTTCCCCCTTTTAAAATAAACAGATACAACTTTGCCCAGATGAAACCTTTTTTTAACACAATTGAGTTTATGTATTTTTAGTCTATTAACCATATTTCTTATTTCTGAGTATATAGATCAGTGGTGCCAGTAAAGTTGATCGCATAAAGGTTTAAAGTTGTTCACCAGTAAATAAGTTTAAAATATTTTTGGTTTGTTTAGATACTCAAGAGATTAATACCTTCTCCTACTCCACCTTCAGTCGGAAGCTATTTTCCCATTATCTATGCTTACTTGCAACACTAGTTATCATGCCATTTTGAGTAATTCAATTACCTAGCCTAGTGATAAATTGCAGCACTATTCTGTAAGTATCCATCACAACTTTTCAACAATGCTAAAAATATTGTATTTGATACTAGTGTATATTCTATGTAACATATCACTTCAACAAATGGCTTCTATCTGAATAAGTCTACGTGTGGTGGCCCTGAAGTGACCATGACAGTAACTAAATACACAGTCCCTAAGCGTTCAACCATTTTATTCAATTAATATTTCACAAATTTAAAGATACATTTCTTGAGACCACCAACCTCCTACCAGGAGTTGAATGCCTGCATTTAGTTTAAAAAAAAAGCTATAACAACTACATAGGCATCCGCATCGGTGGACATGCAGTCTAAATGTCAAGCTAATTTAGCCGGGTTTGCTGGAAACAGTAATGTCCCTATTCATATCTAAAATGGGTGTACTAAGGGCAGTGCCGGATTTGATAGGGTGCAATCTCCCCCTAGAAATGGGCCCCTACAAACCCCCATAAGGTAGAAAACATTAATTTTCTATTGTAGATATTATCTACTGCTACCAAAACAAGGGCGGTAGAACCTTATTTGAGTAGGTAAGGTCAAGCAAAAAAAAGGTGTTGTATAGCCTTCCACTCCCACCCCACCTAACTCAGCCGTCTTCGATAAAGGTTTGGATCTATAAAAGCTATTTGTAGTGGTCCTCCTTCCCAATTTTTGAAAATTATATTATGTATCTAGGGGAAGGTAAACCTATTCCAGAAGGGAATTATTTCCAGTGAATACAAAAATTATCTCAAACCATTATTTAGGAACGAACTAATACAGTTCGCAGCACTACTGGTGGACTTGAAAGAAAACTACAAAGATCCTATCAAATGAACAACATTTCAAGGTCCGTATATACTGTCATGTTTGATTACACATATTTATTTGAATATCGAACAAAGATATACTTGCGGGACAGTTGAGTTCATCACATGTACACGCAAACGGTTATAAACAATGCACTTCACCGTTTCTCTGTAAGTTGTGATTGGCAAGTCAATCGAGAAGTAGGACATGCGTCATGCAAACTATTTAATTTGCACGCTCGTAGAGGTTTACACACTGTCACGTTGGGACGCAAGGCTGTAGCCAGCCAATAATTTCAGGGGGGTTTAGGTGGGCACATCCCCCACTTGCGAGAAGATAGGAAAAATTATAAATGATAAACAGTTATAGAACCTATCTGAAGTGTTTTTATGGCAACATAACCCCATAACTGCTGAAGGCCAGGAAAAAATTCTGAATATTAAACACCTCTAGAAGCTCTCTGAAGTGCTTTCTCTGGTAACATAGCCCCCTAATTTGTACTTGTACCTTAATTTTGGTATCATTTGAACCATAAATAAAGCCATATATATTTGGTTCATAACATTTCGGAGCCGGGGGGGGG
>CABFVX010008196.1:12342-25699 GCA_902151425.1 Timema shepardi | reverse complement strand
GATCCCACGTTAAACTGTAGGTCCTCCATTTCATCTCACTATCACCCTACCATTACACATTAGCGTAAGTGCGTATAACCCGAACGAGTAGTAAGACGCGGTGATGATGATAATAATAATAATAATTTAAGGTGTATTATAAGGAGACGCGTAAAAAGGTCAATGTTTTTTGCCATTTGTAAAGTAACCGTCAACCTCAGTTGTCCTGTCGTTTCAGGACCCGACGTTTGTGTGTTTATACCCAGCCGAGGTCGACCGATTTTTATTTAACGATAAAAATCCGTAGCACAACTTACTTCGGAGGTTAAGTAAAGCCATCGGTCCCATGTTGTGAGTGTGGCATATTAAGGAACCTTGGAAGTTTGTGAAAATACCTTTCCCGGCAAAAATTGGTATGCTCTTTTACTCTCGCTCATAGAAATTCTTGTGGGTTGATATAATCGGTGAGTCCAGAAAGATGATTTATTTCTTTATCATGTTTCTTTAACATTGTATATTATTTTGTTTCAAATATCTTAAAAGTCTTAAAAAATGTATCAAGTTTTTATTTTGTTTAAAAAGTGGAACTATTTGTGGTGCACCTAGTATTTTTTTATATAATCTCTCAGTTGACCGTTAAAACGGCCAAGATTCCAAACAACCGTTGGATGACTTCATTTCTCTTTCATCTGCTTACTCATCCTCTTAGTCTAGTGTCTCCTATCAATTCAAGAGGACTTTGAGAAAAGGTGAAACCCCCCACCCCCCTTTCACCCCGCCCACGCCAACCAACCACCACCAGCCCATCAACCCTACAACTTAATAAACCCTATTAAAACCCAGAACTACCGACTGAACTTAAAGAGCAAATACTTAATTCTTCCTTACCCAAATCTTCCAGGTTTATTTATTTTCCTTAAGTTTTCTTTTTTTTTTACACTTTCTTATAAAAGTATCCCTTCCCCTCCTAGTACAACCACATCACCCCTCTTTTATTGGATAGCAATTTGTGGTTAATGAGTAGTGAAAAACGAATTTTATAGTTCATAAAAATTTGGGAAGAATTGTGTGTCTTACTTTTAGATCGTAGCAAAGTTTTTTTATATTTCAAACTTTTGTTGTGAACGTAATTTTGTGTGTCAAAGATGTTTAGCTCACAATATTAACATTTTAAGTATTAGCTATTAAATTTAAATACGTATTTTGAAACACTTATTCATTCGATAGTAAACATTTATTGCAAAATTTTAACAAAATTAATGTATATAAATAGTAATATCGTTCAAGATAAATATATCAACTTATCATAACGATATTAAATTATAGTCCCATGAAATCAAATATAAAAAAATTACAATATAGACCAACTTTAAAATAAAATGGATTAAAATATATAAAATACACAAAATAATATACATATAAATACAATTCTAGTACATTCAGCCAAAAAGGATTAAAGTCAAACCCCTTCCACCACATTCAACGTTAAAGCTCGAAACTAATTCAAATTCTCTTTCAGCAAAATCAAATCAAAAGGAGTGCAATTAGACTCCGCCAAACATGATTTCAAATAATTTCAGTTCACGTGTTAAAAGGGGCTAAACGGGCCATTGTTAGGGTAAAGTAATTATTAATGTATGTGGCTGAGATTTAGTATAACTATACATTCATACGAGATGTACACTATGAAATATTTATTATTTCAGTAACACTATTATTATTATGTCATAAAAGAAAATCCGAACCTAGAGAGTTATTTAAGGAACTCTATAATCACTAATTTATCCTTTGGAGCGTCTGAATCAAAAATGTTAATTCACGTTATTCAGTTTTATTTATTTTCCTATTGTTACTGCTTTTTAAATACCTATGATTTACTACTCTTTAGTTAATTTTATTATTTTTATTATCATTATTGCTTCTTAATTATTTTTTGTAACTATTCATTATTATGTATTATTATTATTTAGCTATGATTGTTTATCTTAATTTATAATGTAATAAAATGTATTTGTGAGATATTTGTGTACTTTTCAGTGCTGGCCTGTCATAGGTCTTACCTCTGTTGGCCAGCACTATAATAAAGGAAATTGAATGGTAATTATTATTATTAATCTTGTAAATATTTCATTGTCTATACACTAAATTTCAGCCCAATACAATTTATACTTTCTTTACCTTATCAAAGCTAATAATAGTTAAAAAGATTTTCGAAATACACAGTCTTAAATAAAATTTATGTTAATGAGTTGGACAAATAACTTGATAAATTTCATTACAATAAAAATAATAATAATAATAATAATAATACGAGTCTAGGATAAATCATTCGTATGCCAGTAGTGAAAATATTAGCCAGTAAATTACTAATGTACTGATGCCCAGGAAACGCCCGGATGTACGAATCGTACATCCTTTCCGTGGAGGGTGACCTGGTGGTCTAGAGGTAAGGTGTCGGACTTCTGTTCTGGAGTCAGAGGTTCAATCCTCGGTCCCGGAACAGATTTATCTGATTACCAAACCCCTTCCTTTACCTCTGACAAGACGTGTATTAATTACAACTTGTGAATGTGGGGTTTGCCGGGTCTACACCGTGATTCGGATCCCACGTTAAAGTGAACCAACCAGGGTGGTGACCGTTGAGAAAATCCCATTTTGGAAAAAATACCCAAGCTACCATCCGGGAATCGAACCCGGGACCTCTAAGCTCTTTGCCACTTGCACTGATCACTAAACCACGGGGCCGGTTAACTTTCAACTAAAAGTGTAGGTTTAATTCGGTAAAATATTACCGGTAACTTTTATTCCAAACACACAATTTGTTAACAAAATTAATCTGACCATAATTTTTGTTGAAATTGAGTAAAGTAATTAAAACTTCAAAATCACATCTAATTACATTTTCTAGGTGCTCATCTTTTGTAACTAAAAACTTGAATTAGCCTTTATTAAACTCTAAACGATAACAATTTTATATTTTATAATATGCGGCTGAATTAAAAGTACCATCTTTTATAATTTCGGAATATTTTATAACAATGTGAGTTCTTGGTTTTTGTTTCCATTAGCAAAGAATGTTTAATTTGATAAACAAAAAAATCCCATTTAATTTGAATCTATATTATAAGTTTAAAAAATATATATTCAAAGTCGTTTTAATTAATTTCAGTAAAATGTTTTACTCTCTTCATAAAACATTACGGATTTTGAAGATACCTATTTGAAAAGCTGTACCATTGCTCAAAGCTTTGCATAGAAGATTGATTTTACTTAAACGTGATATTTATTAATATAATTTCACTATCATTTGTTGACTTTATACCATTCAAATGAATACACATTTCACGTATAGAAAATTTTCTTTTCCAGTACTTAAAAAAAAATTATCTAACCACTTCCACTCGCAATAACTTGAGTAATTTACTTTTCATACAGCTATAAATAGAAGTCTTCAATTACTAAAAGTGTTAGATCTTTTTTGTTTGGTATTTTTTTGAATAAAATAAATACACAGCTAATGAGTAAAATAAACTTTCAAACCCAAGCAAACTCTTACCTGATATTTATTCACGTTTTGAACTTAAGTATTTGTTTGAAAAAAAGAGGGAAGGGGGGATATTCACATAAAATACGTAAGCCATTAATAAATTATGTATATTAGTCTGCTCTTCAGGATTTCCTTAAAAAAAAAGTAATTTTCCAATAAGTCTAGGTCCGATACCTAATCTCAATCTGTAACATGTTCATCTACTGAGCTAAGTGTCTCGGATTCGATTCCTGGCATGGCCGAAAAAATATTATTATTGAAATGCGTGTTTCTACCTTTTATAGTGATGTTTTGTCAGTTCTAGATTTAAGTTAGCTTGTAGGTCGTATGTTGTTTTAATCAGTCGTTTAAGAAATTTACTTTAAATATCACAAATAAATGAAAAATGAAATTTAAGAAGTCTCGTTTTTTTTTATGTTGTCTAATATAGAACCTTTCCAATTTAAAAATTATTCCATCCATAAATGTAGTCAAGAAATACAGAATCGCACTAGACATAATTTTTGTTTGACACGAAGGTTGGGGTTTGCATCCCAGTCTGATACACTGAAAAGGGGTTGTTTTTTATTTCCAAATATAATCGTTCATTTTGGTTTACTCACTCTCTCTTTTTGCTGATAAGGGTGCACCTTTCTCAAATCTTTTGTCCCTATCCTTTTAATTTATAATTTAAAAAAAAGTCACCTTCACCCCATTTGTAAAAACTATCGATTAAAAAAACATACATTTTTAAGAATTTAATAATAATCAATATTAAATTAAGAAAGTTGATAAAAATACGCTCCAGTGGCCGAACGGTTTAAGGCGTCTGCTGATAAAGGGGAGGTTGGGGTTCGTAGATTATCTCTAAAACTCTTCCTTCCTCATCCCTACTCCATAAGAGTAATGATCATACATGCGTATAACCTGAACAGGTAGTAATACGTGGCGATAAAAAAAAGTATCAATTGATTTTTATATTATTTATTTTATTATTTTAATAGGCCAAACATATGGAAGCCAACCCTGGTCTAATTGTGGTTTTGTAGTTAATGCATTCATTAACTATAATTATCTCTGACAAGACATCTTGTGAATGTTAGGAATGCCAGGTCTCCACCGTGGCTCGGATTCCACGTTAAACTGTTGGTCCTTCATTTAATCTTCACAATCACCCTACCATTACACATTAGCGTAAGTGCGTATAACCCGAACGGGTAGTAAGACGTGGTGCTAATAATAATAACTATAATTATTGTTTGTGGCCCATTATTATTTCTTCTAAACGTAAATATTTACTACCATTAGGGTATTATTGATTTTGGAATTCACTGTCTTGAGTTTATTTTATACTAGCACGGTGCTGGTGAGATCCTAAACCAGATTAAAAATATTTTTTTTTAAAAAATTTTTGTTAAAAATAGCCAAGTTAAAACGATTAAAACTCCTGCTTCGAGATGCATTCGGACCCCCTTCCGTCCACCTATGTTAAAAATTTCCGATCTCTGCGTGTCATATATTTGGTTGGGCATCGCAAACAAACACTTTCTTGTATTATTATAGATAAATGATATATTACTATAAGTGATTCTGTTAGGAACTTGATTTTTGTGTAATATTTCATAATTTAAGGTGGGGCGTTAGGGCACGATAGTTAAGGGCAGTATATTTTCAGTTTGTATAGCAAAATTTGTATGGCTAAAATAAATCGGATACTTCTCAAGTTTAAATTTATTCGTACGGTGATATACACAGTTGTAGAAAATGTCATGAGCATGGCGGAATTTGACGAGAAACTTTTTAAATGAAGAGAAAAAGTTGTCACTACCTTCCAGGACATCATTGACCAGTGGTGGCTCGTGGCTAAAATTAGTGGGGTTGCTGCTCCAGAAATTGTTTAGCCTTTGTTTTAAAATTGAGTAAAAGGGGAAAAAAAACATATAAAAAGAAAATTTATTCAGGAACTTGATAAAATTTTACAAAAATAACCCAAACTTTTTTACTTACTTTAAGTTAAATTGTTACAATTCAAGTTTGATCTATCAATTTAAAAATTAAATCCCTTCTTTTTGTTTTAATTTTCGCAAAAAGTTCAATAATTTTCTCCTTGATCTCTGGATGAAAATTGAGAACATTTTTCTCCATTGAAAGTACAACCAGTGCATTTAGTTTTTCTGGTAAATAAAATAACTGGAAATAAAAATCAAATAGAATAGCTGGAAGCAGAATAATAATATAATTCTACACTCTTCTACACTTTATCAGATTCAATAATATGGTACATGGTTTTTAAGCATGACACACGTTGAGTGAAAGAAAACTTCCTTCCACCATCACTCTAGAGCCGGCACTGCGAGAGCATCAGTGCTCTCTCTACCTGGCAGTCCCGCCTTCCTCCCCACTCCCTCTCCTATGTGCGCATGTGCACAACAATCAAACACTGCGTCACTGGCACTGTGAAGCGCACAGTTCCATACAAAGATTTTTATATCTTTTTCATAAACTGGGGGATGGCTACTGAAGTACTAACATTACGCTTAAGGAATATATATTGTACTACGAAAATAAAGAGAGAGTTAAAGAAAAAAGGACTCATTATATTAAGTGTTATCGATAATATCAAGTGGAAATAGGGGGTGCTGCAGTTCCGCAGTGCCTGTACACGAGCCGCCACTGTCATTGACATTGACAAATATTCAACAACTGTTATCATCTCGCGAAGAAATTTAAACTCTAGGTTCCTACTGGTGAGTCATTTGATTTATTCTGCTGAAAAAAGTTTATTGTTGTGAAAACTGTAAAAACACTCCCCTTTTTTCTAGGGTATCCTTTCATCCGATTTTTAAAAGATTATAAAAATCAATTAGAATTATTAATTTTAATATCAATAACATGTATTCACGCTGGCTACGTTCTGAAAGTGCACACGTCAAATTTGTGTCCTTGTTTTCTAGTATATATGAAGTGCACGAGGTAGACTTGGCAACAAAGGCGAACCGTTGTTTGTAGTCTCTGCGACCTATTTGGCAACACTACTTATGGGTTTGTTAATGGTCTCTAATTCTTTATTTAAATTTGAGTTGTATTTGGTTTACTATCCTAACCAACCATCATTAATCCTGTAGATTAACTTTTTTTTTGTAATTATTGTGAAGAGTACAAAAAAAGAATTTAACCTTAATGGTTAGTAAGACGTGATTAAAAAAAAGTAAAATAGATTTTTACAGTAAATATATGCCATGTTGCCACGTTATGCAATCGTTATCTCTTTGTTTTCGGTGACCTGGTGGTCTAGAAGGTAAGGTGTCGGAATTCTGTGCTGGTGGCCCGGGGTTCAATCCTCGGTCCCGGCACATATTTATCTGATTGCCAAACCCTTCCTTCACCTCTGACAAGACAACTTGTGAATGTGTGGAATGCTAGGCCTCCACCGTGGTTCGGATTCCACGTTAAACTGTAGTTCTCTCCATTTCATCTCACAATCACCCTACCATTACACATTAGCGTAAGTGCGTATAACCCGAACGGGTAGTAAGACGTGGTGCTGATAGTAATAATAACAATAATAATAATAATCTTTGTTTTTTTTTCATTATGCTCTTCGTGCGTTTTTAACAAAAGATTTTTTTCTCTCTTTTGCACTTTCACTATTCTCCTATTCACACTGGTAATTATTTTCAATATTCTTTCATATCACGATGTTTAAATTTATTTAATTTAAATTGTTACACATAAATTTCACCTCCTTTAATATCTGTTCGGACTATACGCTTATTTAATAGTTACACTGATGGTTTTGGGATGAGGAAGGCTTTATTCAGATGAAGTGTACCGGTATTTACGTGGAGGAAGAGTGGAAAACCATTTTAGGAAAAACCACCCTCATTACATGCAACCGAGATTCGAACCTCGATCTCCCCGTCGTCGGCAGTCTAGTCTACTGGGAGAGTAGCGCGCTAGATCACGCGGCCATTTAAGTGGGTTAATTTATTTATTAAATAATTAAAATACAAGTTCTGATCTATAGTCAATTTCGAACTGTGCCATAAATTTTAATATAATCAGTGAAACTTTTATACGATCAAAACTTTATTTGTGTATAAATTCGTTTCCTAGTTTTGTGTATGTGTTTATTATCACCGCGTCTTACTACCTGTTCAGGTTATACATATATATGATAATTACTTTGATTGTGTAGGGATGAGAAAGAGGTAATGTTTCCACATTGGCATGAAAAAGAGTGGGAAAAAACCACCACCCAGTATACCCGAACGGGATTCAAACCTCGATCTCCCCGTAATTTGCAGGCCAGTCTATCATAATAATGACGCCTTAGACCATTTGGTAATTTAAGCGGCTATGTGTGTGTTGTTCAAATAAATAAGTTGGTTCTAGTTTATATATCCGGAACTGTCATATTAAATAAATGTAGGACTGCGCGCAAACAAAAAAGTGGTGTTTTGTTTTGTGGCAGAACCGTAAAGGATATCATTCATTATTTTGAAGTTGAAAGAGGTTTAGGAACTTTTTCCGATTTCACTCTATCGGATGTTTGGTAAAAACAAATAAAAACGTAGAAACAAGACCGGGAAATAACCAAAGTAGGTGTACCACTTCTGTTTTACAAACAAAAACAAAAACACAACAAATTTATATACACAAGGTTCTGATGGGGTCTATTTTTTTATTATTTTCCTAACTTTTATTCACTTAGTTATATAGCCTACTGTATTCCATGTATATTTTTGTTTGTTTGATATCGATTCAAACTATCTATTTTATTTAGTGAGTAAATATTGACGAAAACTAACTTCTATATCTCTTCACAAAGCAAAGTAGCCATTCTCTAAATAAATAATGATCAATTAAGTTTTTTGGTCATACAGATAATGTACCCGACTTGGACGACTAAATTTTAATAATTTTTTTTCACGTCATCTTCGAGTCAATTTTGAAAATCTAAATTATGAAAAAAAATTATATTTAAAAAAAACTATGTATTACTAGTAATTTTGTGAACCGTATTGCTCCCTCCATGTTAATATCGTTACTACAGTCTTACTAGTAGTTCTGTGAACAGTAGACCTCCCTCCATGTTATTATCGTTACTACAGTCTTACTAGTAGTTCTGTGAACAGTAGACCTCTCTCCATGTTATTATCGTTACTACAGTCTTACTAGTAGTTCTGTGAACATTAGACCTCACTTGCTCCATGTTATTATCTTATTTTTATTATTATTATTATTATTATTATTAGCACCGCGTATTACTACCCGTTCGGGTTATACGCACTTACGCCAATGTGTAATGGTATGGTGATTGTGAGATTAAATGGAGGACCTTCAGTTTAACGTGGAATCCGAACCACGGTGTAGGCCTGACATTCCCCACATTCACAAGATGTCTTGTCAGAGGTGAAGGAAGGGTTTGGTAATCAGATAAATTTATGCCGGTACCGATGATTGAACCCCAGACCCCCAGCACAGAAGTCCGACACCTTACCCCTAGACCACCAGGTCACCTACCATGCTATTAACGTTACTACAGGGCTAATATTTCTCTCTTTATTTCAATAAAAAATATCATCTTTAATTTCTTCTTTAAAAAAATGACCTAGGTACTTGATCTATTGCTTGAAATAATAAATTAAAATCACTTCTGATTAACTACTAAACAAACAAAAATTGAGTGACCACCATTTTTAAATGGATATCAAGATTGAAAAAAAAAATATTTCCATATAACACATACTTTGACCTAGGTTAAATAATATTCCTACGAAATCTCGTTAAAATTGGTAAATAAATTTTGACTGCTATCGCATAACAAGGATACGGTCAAGCAGACAGACAAATAAAATACCACCTGCTTCAGTTAAATCAGAACCACACTTCGCTTGGTCGACTACAGTAAAATTTTCACTAAAATAACTTTTAATAAATTAAAAGTTATATTAGTTTGTCTCCAACATTGATAGTATGTTTCCATATGATTAGTGTTATTTTATGTACTATATGTTCGGAAATTCATAGTCCAAAATGCACACATAGTTGAACCAAAAGTAATACACAATATCTATACCTTTTTGGAAAACAATATACCAAAATCATTAAATTGTGTTAAGAGTTTCAACGTACAGCGCCTGGATAGCAAGGCTGTGCAAGCATGCGTGTTCAACAGGTTGCATAGGAGTAAGGCGCACATGACTCTACGTATAGGTTCGTGAAAATAGATCTACATGACTTAAGTTTTATATTGTTAAATTATTTAAATTTAATAATACACACCGCTTTATCCGTGTGTTGAGGTGTCGATATCATATTTTCTGTTTCGCCGGTGATGGGGAAGTTGGGGTTTGAATCCCGACTGGTTGCGATAAGATGGGTTTTAAATGATTTACCGATCTTTCTACGTAAATACTTGTACGGTTAATCTCTCATCTATCTTTCAACTTTATTCCCATTATCGTGATTAAATGTACGTCTCAGACGGGTTGAAAGACGGGGATCACGGAATATTACCTCTTGGTGCTTCAAAACAAATCGGCCAATAACAATCTCATCTTGGTTTTATACATCAACGACTCGCTTTGCTCGTTGTGGGCTCCGCCCCCAAAACCCCCAGTGAGTGTAAACTAATGCAATTCCAGCGTTGTTTTGAATATCGATTTATTTTTACAATTTTATGATTCTTGCTGTGCCATAAGTGTGTCAGAAAATTACAAAATGTGTAAAAAATGTGCAAAATCTACCTAAAATCAAAATATCTAGTTCTGGTGAAATAAGTTTTTTTCATAGGTCTTACCGTTTAGCCACAAGACTCCTCCAAAGAAAGGTTCGCGCTGACTTTAAAGTTGCTCCGACATTTTGAATTTTTTCGGGAGTTAAAAATTAAAATTTTAGCTTTTTGGAATTTTCTCGTCGGTTACAGGCTAGAAGCTATAAGTTTACCAAATTTCAAGCTTCTAGCTCATCTGGAATTGGGTAAACATTAATGTCAGTGAGTGAGTCAGCCGTGTGGCTTTATAATTTAGTGACGATTTGTACTCAACTGAAAAACCATCCAAGTTTACTTTGCTGCTTTTCCAAGTCACAGTAAGCTTTTAGTAAATCCCATTGAAAGTTAAGACGATTTGTGATATTTGTGAGAATCTACAGCTAAAGGACCGCTTCTCTGGTCTTCTGATCCTGGGTGCGATCCACAGTGATTCAAGTTTATCTGTGAAGCCGTGGGTTTGAGACGGTGTCGACTCAACTTTGTAAGGATATATTAGAATCGTTTTGAATAAATAAGTAGCAGGCCTATAAAACTGAGATTAATGTCTGGAGAGTTCGTTAAGCTGACGACATGATACCCTCTATTCGCAGAAGCTGGCACTATCTTTGTTAACGGACAGTGGCTGCTTGGTCCGTAAGGCTCAATTCCATGCTGACGCCACATATATATTTTTTAAATACAGCTAAATACCACTATTTTTGTTTAAAGCCTTAAACTCAATTTTTTTTTTTTCAAACCGCTTCGGTTGTCGAATGCTCTTGAGATGTCATTTTCACAAAAGATTAAAATTCCATTGATGGGGAGCTTATTATTTGATTTTCGGGCGGGTTTACTGAGGGCTAGATTTCTCAAATAGGTTTTCACTCTCCTTCCGCGCAAATGCGTGTACATTTCATATATATATAACCTTCCTAATATCTAAAACCATTAGCGTACATAGTTTTTTTTAACCAAACATCTAGTAACCAAACACAGTAGGGTAAGGGACCAGGATAAGAAGTGGTGAACGTTGTCAAAGGAGGGTGTTAGTTGGTTTGTGGATGATGGGGGGAAAAGGGGGGGTAGGGGAGGCCCACAACGAAAGAACAGACAAGACCTTAAGCCAGTTTTGTTTCGGTCAGCATTTTTTTTTACCAAAGAAGAAGAAGAACATATAGTTCGTATTTTTTTTATTATTTGAAAGCCTTTTTTTTAAATGGATTTCGTTGCGTTTCTAAAAATCCCTTCGTTGACAGGAAGAAGCTCACAAAGAAATAAATGCTGCACTGCAAGAGAGAGCTAAGTGCAATTATATTTTTTTCCCTACTTTTTTCAGAGAAAGTGTTGTATAGCAATAGCCTGACTTTTATACAAATATTACTTTGGAAGATATTTTTAATTATCATACATTTTTTTAATTACCAGAATCCTAATATATTATAGGCAGGGTAAAGGGCCTTTAAAAGGTCATTTGTGAGAAAATCTTGGTTCCATCATGAAAGTTTTTGACCTTGAAATCTTAAGTATTCTTGAACTAAAATAAAAGTAGGTTCTTCCATTTATATAGATCCTAATACTACCATATATTTATAATTTATGTTAATCGGTGAATGTATGGACGATATTAAGACACACCCGCCTCGGTGGCGTAGCTGGTTAACGCGCTAGTCGTGTTGAGCTCAACCGCTGAGGACGGGGAGATCGAGGTTCGAATCTCGGTCGGGTGAACTTGGGGCTGGTTTTTCCTAAATGGTTTTCCAATCTCCCTCCACGCAAATGCGGATTCACTTCCTCTAATTCAACCTTCCCAATTCCTAATTTATTAGAGTAATTAGTACTCAAAGCGTATAACCCGAACGGATAGTAAGACGCGGTGCTAAATATTATTATTATTATTATTAAGACAGTTTCTGGAGTCATAATAAAGTAAGTTTATTTTATCACCATGTCATACTACCCACCCGTCCGCGGGATGCTTGTATACTAACTGTGATAGGGAAGAGGAAATTTAAAAAAATCCCCTGTTTCGGCGGACACATGTTCCAACGCGCTATTTTTGCAGTAGACTAGACTGCAGATGACGAGGAAATATATATAGATTCAAATCTAGGTCGGGTGTACTGATGTTTTTCCATAAATTTTTTCCACTCTCCTTCCATGCAAATGTGGGTATACCTTAAAACCCTTTCTAATCCCTAAAACTATTAGCGTAATCGATACACAAATGTATAACACGGACGGGTAGTAAGACGTGGTGCTAAAAAAAATTGTATATATATTTCAAAACTGATCTAAAACGTCAGTCTACTAAAAAAAATATTTTTTTTAAAGCACAATTTTATTTTTACTTCCTACTTTGTTTGAGGAGTAATATTTCATGTTAGAGTTTAATAATGTTTATTCTAATACCAAGAAAATGACGTCACGTTTTAGCTTTGCTTTTGTTTATTAACATATTTTCTCTTTTTATCTTTTATGACTTGAAAAATATACAATTTAACCACTCGAGAATATACTTCTTCTACACCCCCCCCCCTCCCCCTCCAAATCCTTTCTTTTTTTCCTAAAGAATAATATATATACCCTACCAAATTTCCTCTTATTCCTCCCCTCCCCCACACCCAAATCCTACTCAAGTTCTTGTCAAAAAAATGAAGATTAAAAAATGTCTGTTTTTTTACCCCATATAAATGTGAAGTTATTATTTTGGAAATGTTCATAGAGATGACACTAAAGCTCATCAAATATAAGAATCCTTCTTCTTGGTTGTAGTAGGTAGAAGAAGTTAAATCAAGCAGACTTTAGAGCAGTGGGGTGTGGGGGGGTGGGGTCTCTATACACTGCATGGAAGTTAGGGGTGTGTGTGGGGGGTACGTATGGATATGAACAATGGTCGGGTATAGGGATGAAGTGGGGGGTGAGAATAGTACGTGGCTGCAGGGGGTAGAGAGGGAGGTTGGTAAAGTATGTTAAGTCTGTAAATCTTGCTACCCGCTCTTTATTAGAAAAATACCCCCTTGAGGCTAATCCCACTCCAAAGCGTAAGGGAAAGTTGCCCTCTATTTCTCCTGAATTCCACCTGTTCCCCCCCCCCC
>CABFVX010008196.1:0-12196 GCA_902151425.1 Timema shepardi | reverse complement strand
CCCCCCCCCCTCCGTCTACTCTTACACCCCTGCATATTTTATCTTACTATATTCTTCCCTTCGCTTGAGTTTTTTTTTACTTGTTATTCCTCTTATGCGGGTCTTTTCCTTCTGGAAATTCACCTGCATTTCCGATCTCAAGGTTTTCACGAAAACTCTATATTCATTCGTCTCAATATATAAAGATAATATTTTTTTCTTTATCACTTTATTAATCTGCAATGTTCCAACCCCCCTCGCTGATGTAGATAGCTTGACGCGCTAGTTTCGTGTTGAGCTCGACTGCCGACGACGGGGAGATCGAGGTTCGAATCGTGCTCCGGTGACCTGGGAAGGGGGTTTCCCTAAATGATTCTCCACTCTCCTTCTACGCAAATACGGATTAACTCCCCTCTATATTCAACCTTCCCAATTTCTAACCCATTAGCGTAATTAGTGCTTAAACGTATAAACCGAACGGGTAGTAAGACGCGGTGCCAAAAAGAAGAATATATATAATACATATGAAAGTTGCATACAGGCTCGTGCAAACACTGTCTTCTTTTGCTATATAAGGAATGCCAGGCCTCCACCGTGGTTCGGATTCCACGTTAAACTGTAGGTCCTCCATTTCATCTCACAATCACCCTACCACTACACATTAGCGTAAGTGCGTACAACCCGAACGGGTAGTAAGACGCGGTGCTAATAATAATAATTTGCTATATATATAAAGCAGAAGAAGGCAGTTTTTGCACGAGCTTGTATGCAACTTTCACATGTAGTATCACGTGTGTTACCAAGTAGTTGACTTAGTGGAGTTTGCCTGTCAGTCTTGTACCTACTCTGTAAGAAGCTAGATCTATCGGGAGGGGGAATACCTCAGTTGACGACATTGTTGGTAACTTCCTCCTTTTATATCTCCATGTGTACCCTGATTTTTTGTTACTAAGAGCTTACAGAAAAGGGTTTTGTTTTACTAAAATCAAGGCACAGGTGCTTTTCTTCTCTTTATACATTTTCTCTCGTTAGAGTCTTTCTACCCTTCTCCTTTCCCCCCTTGTTTGCTAACCCGTCTATCATCTCGGTTCATATCTATCCCTCCCGCCCCCCCTCCAACCCAGTCAAGTTTACGAGGCGGTGCTGTCCAACTTGTCTTGCGACGTATATTATTACTTTCATGATATTGTCTCCGGGCGTTTGATTCGAGAACTACTTCAAAGTAGAATTCCTCACTCCACATTTCGTCAAAATGTCGTCTCAAAAGAGTACGAAATATTCGTTGAATATCTTCAGAAGGGTGTTGGACCCTCCCCCACTTTTTTATTTCCACCACCCCTTTAGTTGATCGGTTACTCGCGCAACATTATAAAAAAAAAGTGACCAGCTCTGTGATACAGAGATACCGGAATTGATCCTCGGTCCCGGCACAGATTTATCTGATTACCAAACCCTTCCTTCACTTCTGACAAGACATGTATTAATCACAACTTGTGAATGTGGGGAATGCCAGTCCTCCCACCGTGGTTCGGATCCCACGTTAAACTGTAGGTCCTCCATTTCATCTCACAATCACCCTACCATTACACATTAGCGTAAGTGCGTATAACCTGAACGGGTAGTAAGACGCGGTGCTAATAATAATAATAATAATAATAATAATAAGTACGACTAGGAATCTAACCAGTTTCCCTTAGGATCGAGGCACATCTTTATATTATACACTAAGCCAGTGTTGATTTTAGCATATTGTATTTAAAATATAGGGTGCGACCAAAACAATTAGACTGTTAGTAACTTTAAATTATTATTATTATTATTATTAGCACCGCGTCTTACTACCCATTCGGGTTATACGCACTTACGCTAATGTGTAATGATAGGGTGATTGTGAGATGAAATGAAGGACCTACAGCTTAACGTGGAATCCGAACCACGGTGGAGGCCTGGCATTCCTCACATTCACAAGATGTCTTGTCAGAGGTGAAGGAAGGGTTTAGTAATCAAATAAATCTTTGCCGGGACCGAGGATCGAACCCCGGCCGCCAGCATAGAAGTCTGACACCTTACCCCTGGACCACCAGGCCACCCAGTAACTTTAAAAATTATCACTTTAGTTTAAAAGTAAATATTCACTAGCTAATTAAAACCAAACTACACACTACACTTTTTTCATTTTTTGTGTATATTGTCATTCAAGTGAGCTCCCTCCATCTGACGTCATACAAACCACAGCACGTTGTCCATCACTTTCCTCAACATATATCGTCTAATTATTTCCGTCGCAACCTGTATTAGTAAGTACGAGTAATTAAGAATTCCGGACGACGCATGGTTTCCACTCGTATCAAATTCATTCAGAACCGCACCTTACTAACCGGTCGGGTTATACGCTTATGACCCGCCTCGGTGTCGTAGTTGGCTAACGCGCTAGTCGTGTTGAGCTCGACCGCTAAGGACGGGGACATCGAGGTTCGAATCTCGGTCGGGTGAACTGGAGGTGGTTTTTCCTAAATGGTTTTCCATTCTCCCTCCACGCAAATGCGGGTTCACTTCCTTTGATTCAACCTTCCCAATTCCTAATCCATTATCGTAATTAGTACTTAAAGCGTATAACTCGAACGGGTAGTAAGACGTGGTGCTAAATATTATTATACTCTTATGTTCTAATTACGCTAATGGTCTTAGGGATAAGTAAGGTTATATTTATAGGAAGTGTATCCTCATTTGCGTGGAGGTAGAGTAGAAAACTATTTTGTAAAAATACCTTCAGTAACCCCGACCGAGATTAGAACCAGTTAGACCATGTGGCTACCGAAGTAGGTGTGTTCTTATTGAACTTAAGTTCTAGGCTATGGCCACACGGCACACCTAATTTGCCCCCGCGGCACACTTTTTTTGTTGTTGTTGCGAAACTCTGCATTAAGCCACGTGGACAATCCTGATTGTGCGGTATTATATTAACATGTATTCAACATATGATAACAAATATTCTCTTGCTTTGAATTAATTACCAAGTTGAAAGTTGAATTCATTAGTGGTCAGGTTTAATCCACGCGACAGGTGTTCATATTTTAACTAATTTGAATAAATAATGTTTGGGTAAACATTTATAAAGGTTTATATTATATCACAGTCCCCAGTATATGGGAACTTGACCGATGTTGTTGGATATTCCTGAGGGTATAGTTCTACATAAATAGCCCTAAACATCACTAAACAATAAGCTCAAATTATTTTGTTAAAATTATTTTAAATGATTTAGGAAAAAAACAACCCATTAATACAATATAAAATTAAGTGCTAGATAAAACCAATGTTAATTATTATTAAATAAATGCAGAGGCAAGAAACTGTCCATACAGCTCAAAAATCAACTCCGTACTTAATCCATCGTCACTAACTTTCTCCACACTTCCCTATTCTTGAATACTCCCTTCTCTTCAACAACACCCATACACCGAGTCATACATGCTCTTTTATTATTAAAACTATTAATGTTTCGCTTTTCCACACATTCGATTACAACATTTAGCCACGTCTTAAATGGCCTAACCCTTCCTTTTGATCCACACACTCTACCTTCATATATTTGCTTCGTCACTCGGTCCACACTCATCCTCTCGACATGCCCAAACCAACGTAAACCACTTCTTTCACATTGACTTGTTGTATTCCCTCTCAAACCACGCTCCTTCAGCTCCCATTCATCACTGACCCTGTCCATACGAGTTTTCCCACATACGTTTCTTAGTTATCTCATTCCAAAATCTTCTTAATCAACTTAATGTATAATATATGTATTAGATCTAATATTTATTCGATGAATTTTGAAAATAATACTGGGAACCGAACATGTTTTAGTTGCTGACACCTCAAAATACTTAACTAAGACAACAATATATGGAATAATTTACCTATGAAAGGAATAGTTATAAATAGTCTAATTGATACACAAAGTATAGGGATTAAATCAAAAACATGTGTTATTTATATTAAATCAATCCAAATTAAATTAAAAGTTTTAAAAAAATACATTTATTTTAATGAATAACACATAGTAAGATTTATTAATTATTATAAGAGAGATACTTAAATAAATCTCTCAGTTTTGCTCTTTCTTTTATGATGAAAAGTCAGATTTGGTAAATCGAGTGTGTTATCTACGATCAGAGCTAATAATATATATTGGGGAAGATCGATGTATCGATATAAAAAGATATCGATTTATTTACAAACATCTCCATAGGTATATTTAAATCGGTAGTTCCAATACAATGGTTCTAGAATTTATTTACTAACTTTTGGTGGCCTGGCGGTCTAGGGGTAACGTGTCAGACTTCTTTGCTGGGGTCCGGGGTTTAATCCTCGGTCCCGGCACAGATTTATCTGATTACCAAACCCTTCCTTCACCTCTGACAAGACATCTTGTGAATGTGGAGAATGCCAGGCCTCCACCGTGGTTCGGATCCCACGTTAAACTGTAGGCCCTTCATTTCATCTCGCAATCACCCTACCATTACACATTAGTGTAAGTGCGTATAACCCGAACGGGTAGTAAGACGCGGTGCTAGTAATAATAATAATAATAATAATAATAATAATAATAATAATATTGCGAGAGTGACGCCTTAGACTATATAGCCACACAAGTGGGTTATTATTACTAAATAATCTTAAAAGAATTTTTTTAGAAGAGGTAGAGAAAATAAACTGTAAAAAGCAAGACACAAATTTTAAAACTCATATTACACCTCTTGAAATATTCGTTTGCTAACATAAATAAAATTGCCCCATTTCACTGTTATTAACTGCTACTTTTCAGCCCACATGGTTTCATAAAAAAAACTCTCTTGCTTATATTGCGAGACGTCATACTTCATCAAATAACGCAAGAAAGGTAAAAAAAAAGGGGGGAAGGGGTGTGGGAGGGAACTGAACGGAGGAGAAATAAAAAGACTTTGAAAAATAGAAGCTTTTTTTAAAAAAAAAAATTGGGTGGTAAATAGCAGATTTAAATTCAAGTACAGCACAACCATTGGTTTGCGTTTGACTTCCTTTATTCTTCACTTTGTCGTGAAAGAACCAAAGTTCAAGGAGTATAGTCATGATCGAAAAAACAAAAATATTGGTGTGAGTTCTAAATCGTAATGGTTTTGTTTAACATCCAAGGTGTTGTTTTAACATATATTTAAAAACAATTCCCCGTAAATTTAACGAAAGAATATGCCAGAGAAAGGAAATTTTTTGGTATTGTAAATATTTCTGGTACCTACCAGAAGAAAACTATCGATAAGACTAGGTGTTGGGATCAAAAGATTAATCAGACATTTTTTAACCGAATATCGTCATTTTTGTTTATTGTTTTTAAGTAACTGGTCACGTGGTTTAGTTGTGAGTGCACTACCGCTATCATACTCACTATCGACCTCATACTCACTACTGCCCTCATACTCACTATTAATGAGCTGGTGGTCTAGGGGGTAAGGTATCAACACTTCTGTTCTAGGGTCCGTGGTTCAATCCCTGGCCCGGGCACGGATTTATCTGATTACCAAACCCTTCGTTCCCCTCTGAGAAGTCGTGAATTAATCACAACTCGTGAATGTGTAGGAATGCCCAGGCCTCCACCGTGGTTCGGATTCCACGTTAAACTGTAAGTCCTCCATTTTCATCTCACAATCACCCTCCCATTACACATTAGCGTAAGTGCGTATAACCCGAACGGGTAGTAAGACGCGGTGCTAATAATAATACAGATTTATTAATAAAGGGTAATCCCCTTACTGGCTGCATAAGTTAAAGAGAAATTCCCAAGCTAGCTAAACTGCTTTCGTTCAGAGGGGAGTTCCCAAACTTAAGTTTAAAATATGGTGAGTTGGATATAAACTTATTTTTCAAGATGTTCAAAGTTTCGATTGATATATATATTCTTTCGAACCCTGACTTTTTCTTCGTGTAAATGTGAGTACGATTCTTCTAAATTTAATCTTACTCGTCTCTATCACACTGACGTAATTATTACATATGCGTAAAGCTTGTAAAAGGTAGAAAGATGCAACGCAAAAATCACAATTCTGAATATAAGGACTGTACAAAGCAATCTCGATAGTCAAGTGAGTAACTTGCCCTAAACAAACGTCAAAGTTTAATATACTCTTTATTCTGTTGTATCGCGTTTAGGAATAGATTCAGAACTCGTTCTAAAGCACCGATTAACATGATGAAAGTATCTTTTTTATGTCGATCATATAGTTTTTTGATTAGTTTGCTATCCGNATAGGAGGAGGGAAAGTTGTAAAAGTTGGGTGCAATGAAACTTAGATTTTTATGGCTCGGGCAATAATTTAGTATCTATAAAACATTTGCGTCTATAATGTTGGTAGTATTAAACCAACAAAAGTATTGGTTGAAATTGAGCATTTAAGTTGCTTCGTGGAGGCGGGGAAAAAAAATTAAAAAAATTTCTTGACAGTAAATAAAAACTTTATTGGTATTTGTTCAGCCAACACAGACACCCTTAAAGACCGGAAATTTAGTACTGTATATATGGTAGTATAATTTATTGTCTCCAAAACTAACTGGTTGGAGTTGTCTGCTACAAGAATAGGAGGCCTTGGCACGAGTCCAGGTGGTGATGGGGAGAAAAATATTCATTTTGTAAGACGTTATAAAATTAATACAAATCTATTAACTACTAGACGTACTGCCCTAGGTTAAGTTAGTTTTTAAGTCCTGCTATCCAATTAGTAAATATCTAGGAGCTAGGGCTGGGTGTGTAATAATAGACGTACTGTCCTAGTTTAAGTTAGTTTGTAAGTCCTGCTATCCAATTAATAAATATCTAGGAGCTAGGGCTGGGTGTGTAATAATAAACTTACTGTCCTAGGTTAAGTTAGTTTGTAAGTCCTGCTATCCGTTTAGTAAATATCTAGGAGTCAAGGCTACGTGTGTAGTGTTATAATCTCCGAGCAATGTTTGAATGTTTTGATTTACATAGCTAGAGTATACGAACGTGCTAAAAAAAAGTGCTGACCTAGCGTGTATAACGTAATAAACGAGAAAGGATCAAGGAAAATACTGACCATTCATAACAATATTTGTTCTAGTTGACCAGGAAAGGGGCCATCGCGGGGTATAAAAGCCTTTTATTTAATCTTTACATTCCCATCGATATCTTAGGCAGTAAAGTTTCCGGACGCCGGGACATATTAGACTACATATCCGTTTCGTTAGTAGCACTTTCCTTTAGAGGAAACCCGTCGAGCCCAGCCCATGGTCACAAGATCGAGTTCTTTAGGGATAACGCGCAGTGTCAATCATTTCTATCGGTTTGAGTTTCCACAAGTTAAGCCAGTTCTTCCACGAGCACAAGTGTCCAGTTTTTATATTTCTTTATATTTCCTTTAACATCACATTGTGTATTATCTTTTAGTAACTTATATTAAACCAAATTTCGTAACCCTATGTATTATTTTGAGGGTTCAATTAGTTTGCCTGCTACCTAACCCCTCCCACAAACCATCCTGACAAATCAGACCCACAGGAAGGTAGGTCAAGACATTAGTAAGCTATACGTACTATTCTATGTTAATAGATTAAATAGATAGCTATTATATAGCTATCATATTCTTTAAATTGATAAATCACACGGGAATCTAACACGGGACCTTTAGCTTAGTACCCCAACTTTCTACCCACTGAGCTACCCAGGAGTCGTCCAGTGCCCAGTGTCAAATCTTAACATAGTTTTAAGGCAGAGTCTGTGATGGAAGTGCGGACATTTGTTAGCTACAGTCAATTTAGATCACGATCTATTTGATAACGAAGTCACCTTCAACTCGGGAGGGCTTTATACTGACAATATTAAAATTACAATTAGGTGAGAGAGAGAAAAAAGAAGCTATTTTATGATAATTCGAATGGGTACTAAAACATGATGAACAAAAAAAACCTTTGGTTATAAATAGATAATCCGAACGGTTACTAAGACGCGGGAAGTCAAAAAATAACCTATGGTTTTTTTAAGATGACTAGAATGGGTAGGTCTACCAAGACACGATGAACAAAAAAAAAACCTAAAGTTATTGTAAGATAAAAAAAAAAGGAGTGAGGTAATGAAATGAAATAAACCTCCCCAAAGCGTCCATTTACTTCTCAAGGTAAGGATCTATAATAATGTGTACAGCGATCCGACTCACCCTTCTTGGGAACACTCGTGGTATTTCTTTCTTCCCCCCCTTGGTCACTTTACTCTTTGCGTGTTCACAAAGCGGGTGCAGGCAAGCTAGCAGTTCCCCCACTCACGCGATTCCGTCATTACTTGCAAGAGCAACAAGAAAAACTAAATCCCCCTTCCCCCTTACATGAACCGACCGTTGCACGGATCGTAAAAACCCGGACCCTGAAAAGAAACCTTTGGGGTAATCGCACCCGTTTTTACGATGGACGACAGGATTTATATATATATATATATATATATATATATATATATATGTTTTTGCTTGCCGCCAGTTTTCGTATACACCAGTAATTTTCAACTTGGGCGACGCTAACATAGTTTAGAAATGTTGGCAATTTTTTTATTTCCTAGATAATCTTAATTCGATTATAATATAAAAATTTTTTAATGGTACGACCCGCTTTGGTGGGTGCATGTTCTAACGCGCTACTATTTGCTGTGGACTAAACTGCTGATGACGGGGAAATCGAGGTTTGAATCTTGGTAAAGTGTACTGAGGTTGTTTTTTTCTCTCTTCAAAAATTGTTTTCCACTCTCACCTACGCAAATGCTGGTACTTTTTAATCATATATAACCTTCCTAATTGATAAAACCATAAGCGTAATTAGTATATGAGCTTACAGCCCGAATGAATAGTAATACGCGGTGCAAAAATAAAAATAATAATGGTACGGCTTACTTCAAAATGAATCGCTCCTTAAACTAAATCTGGGGCCATTTTGGTTTCAAGTTGGTAACAGGGAGTTTTCTTTTCTCTCCCCATGTAGGAAAACAAAATATAGCTACTAAAAATGGGAAGAGTGAAAGAATCCTAAAACAATTCTATAAATTAAAATAATTTTAACATTTGAAGCAAAATACTATAGTTTATATCAACAAACCAAGTTAACAAACATCATGGCAGTGTTTATGTTACGGGCAGTGGCGTCTCGTAGCTAAAATTAGTGGGTGTCTTAATCCAGAAAATTTTTAAGCCTTAGTTTTAGAATTGTGTAAAGGAAAAATAAACATGTATAAATAGAAAATTTATTCAGGAACTTGATAAAATCTTAACAATAAAAACCAAACATTTTGTACTTACTTTAACTTAAATTGTTACAGTTCAAGCTCGATCTATTCATTTAAAAATGAAATCCATTCTTCTTGTTTTAATTTGCGCAAAAAGTTCAATAATTTTCTCCTTGGTCTATGAATGAAAATTGAGGAAATTTTTCTTCATTGAAAGTACTGCAAGTGCATTTAGTCTTTCTGTTAAATAAAAGAACCGAAAAAAAAAATGAATCAAATAGAATAGCTGGAAGCAGAATAATAATATAATTCTACACTTTATCACATTCAAGAATATGGTACACAGTTTTTAAGCACAACACATGCCGAGTAAAAAAACACTTCCTTCCACCATCACGCCAGAGCCGGCACTGCTAGAGCAACAGTGCTCTATATACCTGGCAGTTCCGCCCTCCTCCCCACCCCGCCTCTTATATGCGCATGCGCACAACAGTCAACCACCGCGTCGCCGGCACTGTGAAGCGCACAGTTCCATCCAAAGATGTTTATATCTTGTTCATAAACTGGGGGATGGCTACTGAAGTACTGTCATTAAGCTTAAGGAATATATATTGTACTACTAAAATAAAGAAAAAAATTAAAGAAAAAAAAACTCATTATATTAAGTGTTATCGGTAATATCCAGTGGAAATAGGAGGTGCTGCAGTTCCGCAGTGCCTATACACGTGCCGCCACTGGTTTTGGGTCACCATGATTATTTTTAATATAATCATGACTCTGTTTATTTTTAGGGTAATCAAAACTGTGTTTATTTTTTGTGTCATACTGATCGTGTTTTTTTTTTGCTATCCTAATTATGTTTTTTGAGACTTATCTTGGCCATGTTTTTTTTATAGTTCATACTAACTGTATATTCTTTTTCTTTGACACAGGCTGACAGAGAATGTGGACGCCTGTACCCGAGCTCAGGGCTCTAGCCGCGCTCCTTTTCCTGGCCACACTTGGTCTGGCCACGCCCCCCACGTGCAGGGTGTCAGAGTTCTTCTGCGACACGGGCCAGTGCGTCGCCCTCGACAGGTTCTGCGACGGGGAGGATGACTGCGGCGATAAGTCGGACGAGCCGAGATACTGTTCCCGTGAGTATACCTTCTTCACCTCCTGATACCTTAATACGATATAAACATTGTGGTGAAAATTAGGACTAGCCGAGATACTGTTCCTGTGAATATACCTTTTACACCTCCTGATATCTTAATACGATATAAACATTGTGGTGAAAATTAGGACTAGCCGAGATACTGTTCCCGTGAGTATACCTTCTTCACCTCCTGATACCTTAATACAATATAAACAATGTGGTGACAACTATGACTAGCTGAGATACGGCTCCCGTGAGTATACCTTCTTCACTTCCTGATACCTTAATACGATATAAACATTGTGGTGACAAGTAGGATGAACTGTGATACTGTTCTTATGAGAGTACCTTCTTCCTTTCCTGATACCTTAATACAATATAAACAATGTGTTGAAAAGTTTGGTGAGCTGAGTATACCTTCTGCACCGTCTGTTATCCTGATACAATATAAACACTTTGGGGGCACGTAGTTTAGCGAACGTAACATGTCGGGCCGCGACCAGGTCACACTAGTGTATTACATTGATTCTGATGAGGGTGGCCACGCTTGGCGACCAGTGACAGCGACAGATTTTAAAACGCCTTCGTGAGCGTTTTCAGGTCGCAGCGACAAATTACGCTCGCCTTTATCTCTTATCGAGGTGGCCCACACTTTCGTTCGTGTCGCGAGGACATTGGCCACGTGTGTGGGTTTGCTTGCGTCATCCTGGGTGGAAATGTCGACCGATAAGGTGCTCGGGTCCACACTATCACTCCTCCACTAAGCATTCATTTTCACTAACTCTCTTACAAACCGCCCAGTGTTTCCCGCCCGTCTGGAGTTCGACACTCGGTAGAGTACGGTACTCGGCAATGTTTGATACCGAGATGTTTATAAATGATCGCCGCTGTGGGATCTGAAACATCGAGACCACGCAAACAAGGATGTTAAAACCAAGGTCTGGATAGAGATTATAGTTTCAACAGTGGAGGGTTGGGATGAATTAAACAATGAATAAAGAAATGAACAAGATTACAATTTCTTAATTAGCATACATATAACCATACAATATAGAGTATACAAACTATCAATAGATTGAAATTCTTGGCAAGGGCTCGGAGTGCAATGGTTGTTTCCAATCAAAGTAATTAAGTCCACTTTGTAAATAATATTTTTTTTACTACCAGGAACATAGCGATAAATTGCATTTTATCATTCTATACGTGACACTGAAAATATTATAATTAAATAAGGGTGTGTTATCAGGTTTTCTACAAGTTTGTCCATAAGTACATCTCTGCATATTAATGTGGTGGACACCGTATTATCTATATTTACGTTTCTTCTTCATATAACTATATACTACTCTGGCTAATAACACATCTTCACGCCTTGCTGCCATGACAACTGGTCATAAAACGTGTCGACCAGGTCGCAAGCGTGGCCGTAGCCTAACGCGTTAGTTTCATTCTGAGCCAGACTGCCGAGGACGGGGAGATCGAGGCCGGAATATCGGTCGGATGAACTGGGGGAGATTTTTTTTTTTCCTAAATGATTTTCCATTCTCTCTTCAAGCGAATTCACTTCCTCTAAACTCAACTTTCCCAATGCCTAGCCCATTAGCGTAATTAGTACTTTATCGTCGTTTAGTAAGACGTGGTACTTAATAATAAAAAATCACTATTGCACGTGGATAATTTTGTATTAAACATTAATGGAAATAAAGAGTTTATGTAAATTCTTAATACAGAACATTTTGTTGGAATATTAAATTATATTTGGATAAAAACTGCATTGAAAAGGCCGTTTTTTGACCATTTTAGAATGTCTTCACAGATAAGCACTGTGC
>CABFVX010008195.1:8875-25704 GCA_902151425.1 Timema shepardi | reverse complement strand
TCGAATACCTGCAGTGGCCACCTACATTTATTCGAGGATCTATTCGCTAGCCAGGCTGAAAGCTGATGAAATAAATTTCATCACAATTTAGACATAGTTAAAATAAAACATTTAATACTAAAATCATTCAAATACAATTTAGGTAAACAGCACAACAGTTCTTAAAATAATGACCTTAATAAATATATTCAACTAAGTGAAAAGAGACAACCCTGGACATTATCCTAGAAAGTAAGACAATATAATTGATCTACTTCTACTATTCGTGTAACCCGCTTTGGCGGTCACGTTTTCTAACACGTTTCTCTCGTATTAGATTGGACTGCCAAAGACAGGGAGATCGGGGTTCGATTCCGGTCAGGTGCACCGAGGGTGGCTTTCCCCCAAATGGTTTTCCACTCTTCTTCCACGCAAATTCGGGTGCATTTCATCCTAATAAAACATTAGTGTAATTAGTACATAGGTGTACAATCTGAACGGGCAGTAAGACGCGGTGCTAATAAAAAATATTACTATTCATATATATGTAAGGTCGTGCGTTCTTCAGCTGCCAATTTTGAATATATTTAGCCGATATAAAACAACAGTAATAAAATATAAAATTATAGTCAAATTTGGCAGAAAAAGTTTGTGTTTAATAAAAATCTCTTTCTATGAAAATTAGACATTCGTTAAAGAAATTACAAAAATCAATGAAATATACTTTCGGTTCAGGGTTAAAAATTAAAAATATGTGTATTTAAGTAAAACACAGTTGTTAATAAATAAATAAGGTACAAGCTGAGGTCCCGGCAGGATATTTTATCCCATTTATAGCCACACACTACTTTGTGCAAGAGTTATCGGTTGTAAATATACAAGAAAATATCTCGTGCTTTATATCGTTATTTTTATAAGAAAAGGTAGCCTGAAACAAACACTTTTGTTGTTTTTTGTATAATATTTTCCACGCTTCTACAAAATTATTACAGTGTAAACGCACATTCTTTTTTTAAAAGGATCATGTTTCTTGAAGAAGTAATTTAGAAGCACAGCCTCGCAGTGATTTAAGAATGTTGGAGAAAGTTATTTTAAAAAACTGTAATGTCCCCCTCCCCCCTCCTACTCCACCTAGCACGAAAAGTGAGTCCGAGGGAGACTCCTGTTATTGATTACGACAGCTAATAGCTCAAAACCACCACCCTACCCACATTTACAGAGTTGTTATCAGAAAGAGGTGGATTCTATAAGAGACTAGTGGAACTCTAAGAATGTAGCAGTAGATCACATTCAGTTTGTCAGATCTCGAACAAGGAGGGTATATTTATATTTGGGAATGTGAATATATTGACCACCATAAAAATAAAGTAAGTGCTGATGGCACTCTATTAGTTGAAAAACCATTTTATAAATTCAGTATTATATATTATGATTTGTTTTTTAAAATTCAGATTCGCATTCTTTATTTAATTAAATGCTTTTGATTTAATCATATATCATATTACAAATAGTTTGAAGTGCTTTAATCATTTTATTTTAGTTTGCATATATTTTGAAGGAAGGTTATGATCATAGAATTGTATTTCCAATTTTAATCACTCTCTATCATTTAAGAAAAATACAAATAGATTATTTTACTAATGTTAACACGATATTAGGCGCCAGGCTAGCAATATAATGTATTTTTGGTAACCTATAGAAATGTCTTATAGGTCTATATTTGAATAATAGCTTGTTTTATTTGAAAGGGTTTTTGAAACTTGATTGAATCCTTTTGAGTGTTTTTGAGAAGCGCTACTATACGAGATTTAACCCTTTTCTCTGTTCTTGGGATGCGTTAAGACAAGAGAATGAATACTTTAGTGTATTTTTGGATTTGCGTTTTTACATGAGATTAAACCCTTATCTGTGTTTTTGGGGTGAATTTAGACACAATATTGAATACTTTTCTGTGTTCTTGGAGGTGCGTTTTGACACAAGATGTATGCATTTAGGGTGTGCTTAGACACGAGATTTAATTACTTTATGTTTTTATCTTTTCTTTTCCCAAATGGGGGTACATTTCCTTAAAATAATACTTATAATTCTTTTCCTTAAATAAAGAAATAAAATTCATTGAGATTGGTGTAAAAATAATAAAAAAACAAGCTAATAATAATTATAGCAATTTTTCTAGGATTCGTGAACTAGCTTCAATTTCCAGCAATAAATTAATCTTAAGTTGTATTTCGTTCGGATGATGTATTTCCATAAAGGTTATTGATTTTGAATCCAATTCGGTTGCCACATGGTCAACATTAAGGCGTCATTCTCGCTATATACTAAACTGCCAATGATGGGGATCTCGGGTTTCGAATCATAGCCTGGTGTATGTACTGAGATTATTTTTTCCTTGATTAATTTACACTTTACCTCCACGCAAATGTTGGTACACGTCTTCTAAATTCAACCTTCCTAATCCGCAACATAATAAAGTGATTATTTCACATACTCACAACACAAATGGGTAGTAATACCCTTGTCTACAAAAAATAATAAAAAGTGAGGGATTAATTTGGTGTAATCTGATACTTTTCCTGCTAATAGGCTACCAAAGTTTTCAAAGATTTTTTTAAATATAATTTAAGCCTATTAAAAATGCATGTTTTCGAGGGTAATTTAGCTATGTTAGATTATAGGCATTTTTTGTTTTGTGCCCTTGGGAAAACACCGTGTTTACAATCCGTCATATAACAAGGAAATAAGCGCTTACAGAAATAAAGTTAATCCATAAATTTTGCGTTGTTCATTTTAAACGACAAATAAATTGTCATAGAAAAAGAGAGAGAAAATCAAGTAAAAGATTATACGAAAATACCATTCACACGCACTTCACGAAGTTACTCGAGTAATACGAAATCTATTCAAGCTGGCTGGGAAAGTTTAAGGGGATTGTGGTGTAGGAGAGGGGTAAGGGGTGGTATTTTTTACTAAACAAAACATTGAACTCGGAAGTCCCATCCTCAATTCATCTTCATGTCATATCATCAATTATAGGATCATTCCCCGCTCCTCCCCCCACCCTTTATTTTTTTTACTTCAAATCCATATTTTTCTCTTTCTCTCATTACTAAAATAAACCCTCTACAGCACACTGCAATAATTTATTATAATTTTATTGGAGGATCTGAAGGGTTTTTTTTATTCGGGGGGTCCGTCCCCTCTTGTGTTGCCCTGTTTTTTTTTCTACCTCGCTTGTATTAACTAACCCCCCTTTTCTCTACACTTTTATCTTTCTCTTCGGACAAAACGTGCCAATAGAATGGGCATGAAGGTTCTGAAAGAGCGTGCGAAGGGGAATACAGGACGAAAATGGGGGTGGGGGGCACTTGGGGCACTCCCGTGTCGCTCGGGGCTTTTGTTTTAAAACTGCCTTCCTCGTCTGAATTAGCCGGGGAACTTCATCGCCTGCTGTTTAAGGGGAAAAACTACATTTATCACATCAGTTCTTAATGATTATGTTTTTATGTTCTAGATATTACTCAATTTCATAAAATTTCAAAATGAGTTTTGTGTCACTCACGTAAATAAATTTGTTCGTTTGTATTTAATCTGAAAATATATTTGCATTTGAATTATGTGAAGTATAGTTAACCGTAACATTTATTGTTTGTTCCCATGTTGATTTTTTTTTATATTGGCATACATTTTCACCTGGCTATACTTTGGAATATTTTGCAAAATTTATTGGTATATAAACTAATACATATTTTTTCTAAAAATGTGTTGTACTATAATGTAGATAATTTGTTAAATTAAAAATAATTATTAAACTTTACAGTTCCTTAAGAACGTGCATCATATACCAATGAACTCTGTGATAACAGTCAACTAGAAATCGTAAATATACACACATTATTTATTACACGTGAATCCTTTCTGACTAAACATTTATGAAGATAAAGAATTAATAGAAGCTCCTAATACTGAACGTTGTGAAACATTAAATGATATTTAGATAAAAACTACATTTGAAGGTAGTTTTTAATCATTTTATAACGGCTTCACAGATAAGCATTGCGCACAAATCTTCATTCTATAATAATAGGGACATGCTGTAGTTATTAACAAGAAATTTTGTCGCTTCCCCCACCCCTATCATGACCAATGAAAATTTCGAGTAATACATTCAAATACGAATGCACTACACATTTCTGCCATATTGTAGGTCTTTTCTTTTCCATCTTAAACTCACACTTGCACGCGGGCGCGCGCGCGCACACACACACACACACACACACACACACACACACACACACACACACACAAATACACAGATGTGATTAAGGAGCAGAGTTGGGCCTGTAGTGATGAACGTTCTTTAATATCTTGACTAAACCCTTTTTACAAGATATATTTTGGAAAATTCTGACTGACAGATAAATGAAAATCATTTACTAATAATTGTATTCATAATAATGTAATGGACGGGTGTATTAATACTGTATTAAATATCCTTAGGCGTATAAATCGATCAGTTAGTAAGCCATGGTACTAAAAAAATCCTTAAAGCTGACTTAATATGTCTGGTAGAATTATATGCTAGATTACATCACAAAGTTAGTTCCTGGCTATAAAAATTATTTTAGTATTAAATAATACAGTCTAGTTTCCTTATAAAAATATATGCTAATTGCATCGTAATAATATATTTTTAATGAAAGGTTGAAAGAAGTATAAAATACAATAAACTTTTATGGATTTCAATTAAATTATGATAATTCCTATATTTATATGAAATTACTAGTTTTTACTTTTTAGTACTATTTGCGTAGAGAAATATTGGGATAAAATAGATTTTTTCCGGCTATTTCTGAATTATATTAATTCTAGTGAAAATTTACTTACTTTGTTTGATAAATATATTAATATAAATACTATTTAGTAAACCATAAATAAACAGATATGAATTATTTGTTTTAAGATAATACACGTTATTTATTTTGTTTGGAGTCTATATTTTATTTCAATTAACTATTTAAAAGAATAAATGATTTATTAAATGTTCTATTTAGCTAATACCCAATTATATTTAAATTATTTAGTTAGACTAAAGAAATTCTGAATTATAATATTCAATGTACATAGTTATTAAAAAAGTATATATAAACATATAATAATGATAACAATTTCAAGTAATAATTCAATTCAAGTTGTCACTGTCGGACTTTAATAGGTCTTGATTTTAAACAATCATATTAACTAAGTTAAAAGTACTTCCACTAAACTAGTATATTCATACTTAAACAAATGGCTGTAACCTCTAAACACCCATACCTTTAATACTATTTATAGCTTTTTTCACTTAAAGCATTAGTTTAAACTATTTTTAATAGTTCTATTCATCATAGCTCTAATAAAATATTAATAAGAAACACAATGTCCTTTATAATAAAAGGTTTGTAACTTCAATTTCTCTCTTCTCATGATTTAATTTCACAGGAGTGTCACGGTACAATTGTAAGACTAATTAGAGTTTAAAACGGAAGAAAGACCAGTCAAATAAGCACATTATGACCACGATCTAATATACAGGATGTATTTTAATTGGTGTCGAATATTCTAAGGGAGTATTCCCATCGACTAAACTTTAAGAAAATTTCGTATAAGAATTGCTTGGTTTCTGAGCTAAAAGTAATTGTATAATTCAGTTAATAGTAAATCCAACAGAAGAAGCAATTCAATTAAACAAGATAAAATTAAACAAAAACAAACAAAAACACTAGAATACGGAACATTTTGTTACAAAAAATTTTCAAAGTGGTGTCCTGCGTTTCATTCTTGGTCGTATTCAAGTATACCTGAGGTGTTATGTATTTGTTCTGATCCATAAGATACATTCTCTTAAAACGTCAACATCAGGCACAAAAGTTGCGTAAACAATGCACTTTAAATGTCCCCAGAGATGTACACATCCATTGGGTTCAAATATGGTGACCGAGCAGACCATTCAATGGATTCCCCGCTTCCAATCAATCTTTGAGGAAAACCTTTAATAACTCTTAAAACTAAACGTTTCTAAGCCCATGTTTATTTGAAACTTCCTTAAAGTTTCATTGATGGGAAATAGCCCCTAGAATAGTTGATACCGATTAAAATACACCTTCTATAGAGATCTGGCTTTTATTTAGTTCCAGTGATCGGTTGGTAGTAGGATGGTGAACTAGTTTTGTTTATGTGTCTAGATTCATGTTCATTTGAGTAATTGTAGAAGTTAAATGCTTGTTTAAGAGGGTTCTTATGTAACAAAGAATTCAGTAATCTGATAAGTAGTAGTAACATTTACTTCAATTTTTTTGTGTTTTATCTTAAACAAATATCAAAGTAATGGACGACATTGAAAAAAGTTATTGAGTGGGCTTAAATAACTCAAACAAACCTTGTCCTATTTGTGTTATACTTGTGTACTATAGAAAGCGCAGCGATATGTTTCGATATATGACAATAATTTAGAGCAAAAAATCAACTGTGAATAGTAGGATCAACATAAATTAAACATCTTGTCAGCCTACTTGGCTTATTATTGTAAGCACACCCACTAAAGCTATGTTATATGTATGGGATCATGAGAACTTTTGCTCATTTAATTATGTTCAGGTAGGGTGCTCTAAGTATTCGGAGGTTCTGTGAACTAGAGCAATCTCGCAAGAGCAGCTAGCTATGGGCAAGGTAAAGAAAATAATATTCACCAAATATTTCATTTTCATTTAGTCGACCAGGTGAAATTATGGTATTTATTTTGTGGGAGTGTCTTAAAAGTTATTTAATTTTTATTCGAACTATTTAATGTGCACTTTCTTAACCAACTGATTATATCAGCACACGATAATTTTCTATGAGTGGAAAGGCCAACCAATTTTGCCGAGAAAGATAGTTTCACATTCCTTAACTAAGTAAATCTGTATTTTCAATCAATCTTATATTACTAGTTTGTACATACGTTCTATTTTTAGTCCTGATTAGAAGAAAGACAATCCTACTAGTGAATTCACTGTTAGTAATAATTCACAGAGTATTAATCACATTATCATTATACATATTATAAAATAAATTTAGGGCATAAATTAACAGATCCTGGTTGGTAAATTCTTATTTTGAAAATGTTAACGTATACAGTTTTCTATGTTTCATCATGTTTATAATAAAACTCTCCCACACTACAGGGTGTAGCCAACATTATGAGTATAAAATAATTGATATTACATATTTTAAATTAGTAAATCAAATTTAAATAAATCAAAGCAAAAGCTCTGATTTTGGCTATTTAAATTTTTACACACAAGATACACAGAACCACCGATTGCATTTTTGTTTTACATAAAAAATACAAATGATGATGAAAGATGAGTAAAACACGGTCACTAAAGTTGATTGCATAAAAAATTAAATCAAAAAACATTATATTTATTTGAGAAAATTATAATGGGTTCACTCGAATCGTATTTCGGTAACGTGCGATTCTGCGAACTGAAACCTCGCACATCATTAAAATAAACCTCAAAACTTAGTTTCTTAGAAGACTGTACAGTTTAACTTGGATAATTTTAACTTGATGGGACCAGAAAAATATTCGAATTATCCAAAAATTCGAATTAAATAAGTTTCTTAAAATTAATTCCCTTTACCACTTCCTGTATCACCGATACTTTTTCGGCCAAAGTTAAAAATTTACAGGACTGTGACTTGGACAGTGACATCACGACACACACACACACACACACACAAACACTACAGCACAGTATTTACTAAAGAAAACTAAACAACAAAACAAAATAAACTCTCACGTCACTAAAATATCGCTACGACCGAATCACTAAGAACATCGCACGTAACAGCTCGAGAGGTTTGACCTTGACTAACGGAGTACAGAACTGTACGTGTAAACAAAGAAGTATGGGTGAGCGGGGAAGTGGAGGGACGTGAAGAAGGGTACTGACCGCAATCCAACGTCTCCTTCCCTGTTTCTAGAAATAGAACATGGCACCGCAACTAGAAGTAGGAAAAAAATTACAAATGACGAAAAGTTTGAACTAACCAAATTCAAATTATCCACGATTTTTTTTATATTGTTTTAATTCAAAATTCACGAAACTGCGCGAAAAATTCGAACTAAACACAACTTTGAATTATGGAAATTCGAATTAGTCAGGTTTCACAGTATCTTAACTATTAATGTTTATTTCCATCTAAAAACACTAGCTGCCAATGAGATTTATAATGGGTTTGTTGATATTTCCAAACCCCTCATTGTCATGGAGACTTACAAAGAGGATCTATTCATTAAAAGTTTATTTAACTCTTGCGTATTTAACCTCAACAACAGCTGGTTTTTTTCAACACTGCTTCACTCGTTGATATAACTCTGGTCTACATCATTTGTAGCCCGGTTTGTGAAAAGATTAGTCAGTATTAATATATCGTTGTTCAAGGGACGCCAGATTATACTAATCTTATTTTTAGGGCACTGCGTTTAATACTGGTGTGGGCTATCCACATATTTACTCAAGGTATGAGGTTGAAGAAGGTAGCATTAATAGTATGTGTACTCATATATTCGTAAAGGGACCGTGAGTAATTATTTAGGAAATATGTTCTATGTACAATCAGCTACGATATTAGTTCTGACATCCATGATATCAACGAGGCTAGCGCCTTTTTACACGTTAAGCAGTGATGATAACTATTTGTGTACTCAGCATCGTATTCTCGTGTTTACACTAATGGGTTTAAAAATGAAAAATAAAAGGAGGAAGAAAAAACACTTCTACGACATCCTGTTAGATTCGACTATTAACCTATCTGTTCGTTTAAAATCAGAATAGAATAAATCCTCACCTTATTCCTCGTGCCCATCAATACAAGTGAAAAGGATCTAAAGGTAATTTGAAACTTCCTGTAGAGAATTAGTTGACATAAGCGACAATTGAAACTCAAATGGTTGAATCAAAGTGATTCTTGACATCTATTACAAAGGGCCAGGTGAGATTTTCTTGCGTCACTTTGTATAAGCTACAGCAGAGAGCTCTGACGGCTCGTAAATTAACAATGCAACAAAGACCAGACTGGGCGGCCAGCCGTGCAGATAGCCGGTCAGCAGTTGCCCTATTATCCATTCTCGACAGTGAAGAGACACTTTTTAGTTAGTTAAAAAAAATGTTCGGCTCTGTTTCGCAGTGACAAACGAAACAAGTAATGAGAAAAAAAAGTTGGATAAAAAATACTGACACGAATATTTTGTAATTTCTCATTGATTGTTCTTGGAGAAAACCGAAACTTTATAATAGGGTTCTATGGTGGAAATTGAAACAATGCTGGTGGCTATTTTTAAAACTTTCGAATTGTTGATAAATTGTTCTATATTGTGAGATTTGTTTTACTCGACATAGACTCGCGTGGGCCTAAAACGTTTCTTAGTCTTTTGTCTTGTTTACCGATTTACAAGGAAGGTAGGGGTTAGAATCTCAGTTGGTTTTACTGAGGTAACTTTCTTCTTAAATAGATCCCTCACTCTCCTTCCAATGAAATACACACAATTCTAACTTGATTGTACCTATTTTAATAACGTAGATAAAGTCAACAGCACGGATGTCTAGGGAAGGGGGGAGAACAAAAAATAATTATATTATATAAATACTTATATATTGTATTATATAAATACTTATATATTAAATATGTAATTGCTTACGAAGGACTTCCTAGATTAAAATTGCCGTAACAATTAATTCAAACTGACTATTAAACGATGGGTGTATACACATCCTAATAATAGGCCTCGTGGTATAATAGTCATCGCTTCTGGCTGTCAACCTAGAAGTTTCTTAGTTGGTACCGGGGAATTATTCTCGAAAAGGGAATGAGAGCCATGGTCACCAGAGTTTGGTTAGTTAAGTTTAATATTAGAATAATAAAATTCTGTTTTAGTTGAATTTAAATTGGACAACTTGTAATAGATTTACACGGGGAAAAAAATGTAATACATATATAATAAATATGCACAATATTTAAATTATATTTGTAAAAATTTGGTGATATTATTTACAAGTTATGTTAAAATTTAAGTAAGAATGTGTTTGAAGCTATAAAAACCATCTAAAAATTAGGTACATTTTAAAATAATAGACATTTGAGTCATAATTCCACTTAAAACTTAAGTTCTAAAATCAAAGGATGATGTTACCTTGCTTATACTGAATTTTAATATATTATTTTTTAGAATTGATAGAAATAAGTTAATTAAATTTGAAAAATGAAAATTGAATTTATTTATTATCTGTAGTTCCCAGTTTCTTGATTTCTGGCTGCAAGAGCTGTACAGTTATTTTTACATGTTTCAATGCATCAGCGGCCTCATCCTCGGGTCAGAAATTGAAACTATGTGCGTGAGTATCTCACGCCATGCTATTAAGTGTTATTATTATAATATATATAAACAATTAATAATAGATTTATTTTTATTCTTTGTGATAAATAAAGTTTTCAATTATCAGGATCATTACTACTATTTAGTTTCGATTTATTACAACAGTTTTTATACAGTACCTCCGAACAAAATAAACAAGTTGAGTAAATATTTATACATATTTGTGTTTGTTAGAACGGTAAATATTATTTTATTGACAACTTGAAATTGTGTGTACTCGCAAAAATAAAATAAATAAATAGATTAAATATTTATATTTTAAGACTATCATGAAAAAAAAATACTATTTAACAGAATTTGCTCACCTGTTAGATACTAAACTTTATTTAGCTTGAATTTTCTGAACATGGCATTATATTAGAAGACGACTTACTTTCCTCCACCTATCTTTCACTATCAACCACGCCCCATTAATTTTTTTTACCCGTTCTTTCCATCCTTTTCTCCGTAATTTCCTATCAATTTCATCTCCTTATACTTCCTTATACTTTGGCTCCTCTTACTTGCTCTTCTTATTTTCTCTCTTCTACCACTCATCTCTCACGTTTCCCCCATCCTTCTTTCACTTTAACTTTCTCCCTAATATTTCTAACACTTGTCTCAATCACTCCTCACGTTTCCTCCATTTCACTTTTACCACAATCCTTTTCTTAATTTTCCCCAATATTTCCACTTTCAAATTATTCTTTCCTAAATATTTTCTCACCATACACTAACTTTCCCAAAACCCTTTATTCATTTCCCCCCTCCATCACCCTTTACTTTCACACCAGCCTAACCTCAATTCCACCTTATACTTTTTTTTTACTTTCAATTCGATATATATTTACTTTAATTTTCAATACAATCTCCCTTCACCTTAATAGCCCCCCACCCCACTTCACTCTCACTCAAGCCTTCCTTCACTTCCGTTTCAACCTCCCGTTGCTTAAAACATAGTCTCCTTCACTTTCACACCATTCTAGTTTCACTTTCACTCCAGCTTCCTATTTCTTTTTACTACCATGAACTTTAATCGTTGATAGAATGTCATAAATAGTTATCGTTAAAAATAACACTCTTATTTAAATATTAGCATAGACTGAGGCTTACATATCCATAAAAATAGCTATTTATTTATTCTTTTTGCTAGCTACAGGTTCAACCTACCCTTTAAGCTTTATAATATACACTCGCTTTGCTCGTTGAGAGCTCCACCCCCAAACCCTCGGTAATTTTTCTTTGAAAGTGGATGTAAACTAATGTAATTCCAGAGATTTTTTATAGCTCTTACCGTTTAACCACAAGATACCTCCAAAGAAAGGTCCGCACCAAATTTAAAGTTGCTAAATCATTTTGCACTTTTTTTAGGGGGTTAAATTTTTGTTTGTTTAACTTTTTGAAATTTTCCCGTCGGCTGCATTCTAAAAGCTATAAGTTCGCCAAATTTCAAGTTTCTATCACATCTGGAAGTGGGTAGAGATTAATGTCAGTGAGTGAGTTATCCGTGTGGCTTTATATTTATATAATAATAATAATAATAATTAAAGAAATGAAAGGGTTTTCATTGCTATAATACTTGTGTGTTCATGGATACATTTATTTCAACGTGTCAGCTCAATTACGATAATCGTTTCAATTTAGCTAATCGGAACCAAAGTTATTTTGCAATTGGGAGTTTTGGGAAAGGGGAATAAATATAAACCCTAAGCATACCCAGAAACACCAATTACACTAACCGAATCTATATGATCGGTAGATGCGCAGTTTGAAATAGATATGAAAAATTATGGAAATGATACATTTCTTTATAGAGGATACCACATTTAAAAAACACATAATAGATATTTTGTCAACAAAATAAGTATGCTTTTTTTACCTTTTAAATTCAGGCCTAAACGATTGTATCCAGCCAGATGATGCCTATACTTAAAAAAATATGTGAATATGTAAATAATTATAGAACAAATTATTTGTCATTGTGAGGTCATATTTCCGAGTCACTATTGACTATATATGACACGGCACGAAAATAATTAAAAAATATAATTAAATATAATATTTTATCAGTACGTTAAAGAACAAAACATACGTAGTTATGCAAATATCTGTGACATCATAAACAAGTAGGTCAAACAACAAAATAGATAAAAGAATTCATTCGTTCGCATCGTCAGAGAACATTTTCATTTTTTTTTCATCGTTTCTTTTTTACGGTTGTTTCTGGGGTTGGTTATAATGGACTGTTTGTCGTCACTTACTGAGTTTGTAACGCCATGTTTGTGTCACGTGACATGCAAGTTCTAATATAACGTACCGAAGCGAGACACGCAGGAGTGATGAATTGTTTGTTTGTGTGTTTTGCGGGAGAGATGGGGGTGGGGGTTAGGGAAACAAATTCCTGTACTTCAAACAATTGTATGATAGAAATTTTCAAAAGTTAATTTTGTGACTACTTGAAAATTGTGGTAACGTTTACCTTTTTTTATTTAATATGTTTTTTATTTTAAAAATTAACAGCAAAAACTGTTTTAGAGTGAAAATATAGTATGCCTCTTAAAATTTGAACTCATGTCAACTTATCTGACTGGATTAAATTTAATCATAAAGTCCTAACACAATATTGAATAGAAGTGCCATTTTCCACATTCTTAACCATACAAATGAGAGAATTGGTAAAAAATGTGGATATATATATATATATAATATTTTAAAATACAATCAATAAGTTCATTGTTGAAGTCTCCTTATTAAGAATATAAAAAACTATGTTTTGCCCAAAACTAGTTTAAGCTATGTTGTCTTTCTTTGGTAATATACAATAAGATGTCGGCCACAATGGTCTTGGCATAAAGTGCTCAACCCAGGACCCGATGTCTATGGGTTCAGATCCTTCCGAGCTTGAGGGATTTTTCTTGATCGATAGAAATCTGTAGCAAAACTTTTTGTTCCTCACTGTTCAGTCGGCCCTTGTATTTTTCCTCCGAACTTGCACAGGCCGCACCACCCACCCCCTTTTTTTCCTGTACTGCTCCACAGTCCCTATTCTCTAAGCCGCCCATGACGAGTTCCTCACTATACTCAGCACCCATGAAATCTCCTCTTTCTATTGGCTCGCTTGGCGGCCACTATCGCTCACGTTTTACCGCACCAATGGGAAGCTCCCTTTTCTCCCATTGGACAAGGACAGGCAGCAGTGGAGGGTATTTAGCACGGTGGTTCCTTGGACAGAGTCCAGTTGGAGAGTGGTTACCCAATCCAGGTGCGCCATTTGAAAGAGCTTAATAAATTATCATGTTTGTAAAGAGCAATTTTGTCTGAACTCCCTCTCCTTCCACCGTCATCCTTTACCTCCCACCGTGACTTACGTGGCCAGGACTCTATCCTCCCTCCCACCGCGACTCACGTTGCCGGGACTCTATCCTACCTCCCACCGTGACTCACGTTACCGGGACTCGATCCTACCTCCCACCGTGACTCACGTTGCCTGGACTCTATCCTACCTCTCACCGCGACTCACGTTGCCGGGACTCTATCCTACCTCCCACCGTGACTCACGTTGCCGGGACTCTATCCTACTTCCCACCGCGACTCACGTTACCGGGACTCTCTCCTACCTCCCACCACGACCACCGTTGTCGGAATAATCTCGCCGACCCTTTCCTACCTCTACCCACACGTGTCTGAAAACAACGTAGCCGTCGTCGTGACATCAACCAGTTACCCCCGAAGCCGCAAAAAGGGTTTACAAAATTCCTTCGGAGGGGAATTATATCCGTCGGTTCCATGTTGATTGTGTTAGGTAAGAGAACCCTGGAAATTATGTGAGCATATATCTACCTGCAAAAATGATACACACTTTTGCGCTCACTCATAGAAATTCAGTTTGGAAGTAAGTGGGGAACTATTATACTTCCAAAACTCCCTTAGTACATGGAATTGCTACCAGATGGTATAGGCAGCACTAACCACCAAAAAGTATTAGTGCATGACCAGATCTAGATGGATATAAATCTCATCAAACCAATCTTGGTGATGTTGACTCAATAAGGAGAAGATAAATTAAGATGCTAAAATAAAATAACCCTCTAGTCAAGTAGCCATGGGGGTCGATCACATGTCTAGGGAGACCCTTTATTAGATTTCGGATACATTAATAAATGATATGAGTAATATGTTAATGCCTTCATCCTTTAATTTTATAATAAAAATATTAGAATAATCGTGTGCTATGTAATAATAGGAGTATTCTCATAGATTAAATTAATATATTGATTATATCATATATATCAGAGATTAGATTAAATTGTTCCTTTTTTACTTTCTTATTTTTAATTTTTTTTTTCAACATCACATTATATATTATCCACTTTAATAACAACTTAACATTTGAACTTAAATTTTCTATTTTATAGATGAACTTATCTAAGTCTTAACTCGCAATTCAACTACTCTTTACTTAAAACTTGATCTTCTAGAATGTTTTCTAAAATGTTAGATTGAATTAATTAGCAATAGAGCTAATTATCATAATATTATTGTGATTAATATTTAAACTTGACACGCACAGAATAAGTTTGTTGTAAGTTGAATTTCATAATGATAAACTTTGCCAAGTTAAAAAAAAACGAACACTACTGAATGTAGATGCTATTTAACCAACGGTACCTACGTGTACATTTATAAAAAAAATCTTGACGAACTTTTCCTAAATATAAAAAATGACACCTATACACGGGAATCAAACTCAGGACCGTTGTCTTAGCTAGCCAATTTTCTACCACTGAGCTAACCAGGATTTGTCCCAAGCCTAAAGTAATTTCTTCCCGCGCGCATAACCTGAACGAATATTATAGATGAAGTGCAAAAAAATATATTCTTTACCTGTATTATAAGGTAGAATAACAAACCCTTCCTTCACCTTTGAGAAGACATCTTGTGAATGTGGGGAATGCCAGGCCTCCACCGTGGTTCGGATTTCACGTTAAACTGTAGGTTCTCCATTTCATCTCTCAATCACCCTACCACTAAACTTTAGCTTAAGTGCGTATAACCCGAACGGGTAGTAAGACGCGGTGCTAATAATAATAATAATAATAATAGTAATAATATATAAGGTAGAACTTTATTTTAATAATAGCATATTATATTAATCAAAATCAATTAAGTTTGAGCAAAAAAAAAGGTGGATAATTCAATTTATAATTTAGGTCTATATTGATCAAATACTTGCACACGTAAGAGCACTTGTGAAATAATTAATATAATTTATTTATTCTAAATATCTATTTGGTTCATGAATGGTCACAAATTAAAAAACAAAGCAAAAAAAGACGTTTCATTTGAAACCCAAGAAATGACATCATCTCAATTACACGTATATGAACTAATTAAGCTAATGTAGAGGGGACGAGGAAGTTTGAATTTAGAGGAAATGTGCCACAATGTAGAGTAAAATACCTTCAATACACCATAACGAGAATCGAACCCCAATCTCCTGTCATCTGTATTCTATTCCATCGCGAGTGTGACTTCTCAAAAGATCATTGGAAAAACCGAAGTGGGCTTTTTATTTGTTAATTTTTTTACTATAAGTATTTTAGTAAAATAAAATAAAATAATATTGAAAATGTACCAAGTATAATCAAATAAAATAAAACTTATTTGATATATTATTTATCACATTCCCAAGAATCTCTCGCCTCAACTATTCGTCAATATCTGTTTTAACTGGGTAGCCTTTAATTATAAAGCAATTAAATCACCTTACCATCTCAGTGGATACTCGGTACGGTCTTGGTGGCTTTCCATCAGGTAGGTATTTATTCATTTTAAAAGTTTGTACGTCTGTTCTGTAGAAGAAAAAAAAAATTACTGTCTGTAGTAGCTGCGAGAAAGGCAGACGGAAGCCACCGCAAATTGTAACTGGTTGCCATTGGGGGAGAGAGCTTGAGTGAAAGTGACAAGCTAGACGAAGAAGATGATAGAAGGAGGAAAAGAGAAATAAATATGAAGTAAAGAGAAGGCTCACAAAAAAAACTGTAAATAGAGAAATAGAGAGCCAAATAAAATAATGGATCATAAAGAAAAGCGAAGAACAAGTGGAAAACCACAAATTAAGTGAAAACGAAACTCTCTATGCGAAACATAAAATTAAGAAAGTAAAATTTTGTGAAATAGTAACATTTAAAAGTAGAAAAAAAAAGTTTCGACACAGAGAAGGGAATTAGAGAAAGAAATAAAGAGAAAAAGAGAGTGCTAACTAAATAGAAACGGAAATACAGAAACTGTAGAAATGAACATATCACAGTGGAAGATGTATTTTTATTCCTGTGACTTCCGATGGGAAATCATTGAAATGCGGCGGCGGGATATTTCCCCACGGTGCAAAAAAAAAAACTAGTCCAACCCT
>CABFVX010008194.1:0-25708 GCA_902151425.1 Timema shepardi | reverse complement strand
GCTGACGTCACCAAGACAGTCACTATAAGGGGCGTGGCTCAAAGTGACAGGTAATAAATCAGATAAACCCTGGCTATAACTACTAATTTTTTTCTCCATTTAATTGAACCCAGAAACTTAACATAGTAAGATATTCAACACAAGATTTTATTTGAAGCATTATCATGGTAAGCCTAAAGTAGATTATTAGATTCAGATCTGAACCTATTTTTAGATTAAAATATTCGATCCAGTTTTTAAAGCATGGATTAGAATTGGATTCGACTAAAAAGTATTTAGGCATTAGATTAATTCTGACTCGACTCTAAATTTATTTAATCACGAAATTCTATTTGTATTTGATTCGAGTCAGCCAAATTCGTATTCGATTCAAAATTGAAAATTATGATTATACACCAGCTTAGTGTTATTACAGTAGTTTGCGACTTCTAGCTATATGAGGTATCAGGGAAATGCCTTAAAGGGTAAATACATGTAATAATTAATGCTACAAACATTTCTTTTATGCATTTAGGCCAAGGGTTGATTTCTCTCAATTCCTTATTTCGATTTTCTTCCACAATTAAATGGATATACATGTAAAGGTGCAAAGATTAACTGTGGAAAGTTTGAATTAAATAGGTCAAATATTTCCAAAGTTATCGTGATACATATTTCACATGTTTTTGATTATGTTTCTATTTATTTTTACACTATGACAATATTTGCTAGAGCACCTTTGCAAGGAGTGAGGGAAGAAAGAGGCACGAGATCGCAAACAAAAATTATTTCCACTCCAAATTTTTTTTTCTCTGTGTAACCTAAGCAAGCACGGGCCCCCCCAAATCATAGGGCCCTGTGTAGACGCACTGTTTGTACACCTTTCAGGGAGCCCTGACTAGATCAAAACAATGATATAATAAGTATTGTGACAAATGAAAGTAAGTTCCTTCGTAAGGAAATGGGTATGCGGTGTTATTTAGTATGAGTCATTCTATTGCTTTTCATTAATTCATATTTTATTCTGTAGCTTTTTCATCTACTACATCTTTTTTAAACTTGTGAATCTAGATCTCACGCCCTGGCCCCTGGAAGTCCTGGGCCCAGTATCGTGGTACCAATAGTAAGGGTCCTGGGTGGCTGCATGGTGAGGGCCTCACCCTCGCAAATAGACAGGGCTATTCGAGACATTGCCATCTCACTAAACCTCTGAGAACCCGCCCCCCCTCCCCAGAAGGGCTTTCCAACTACACCACCTGTAGGCTCTGTGGCCCTTTGCAGTGCAACCACTGAAATGTCGAGAACGGAACAATTTCGCCGGACATGAACTGAAGCCCATGATTGCCATTCCAGGAACTCGGGCACCCAAAAAACCAGTGCCAGCCCTCCTATGCTGACCCACCTTGGGTTACTTGGGGACAAAAATACCTCCACTGGGACCGGATGGAGGGAGGATTTGGCTCCTCCTATTAATTGCCCAATCACGAGGAAGGCCGGAGCTCAGCCTCCAAACAACTCTAACCTCACCATCTTATAATTAAGTAATGCCAACCTTTGCTCTCTCACACACACCATCTCGACTCACTCACCGTCTCATTGAGAGCAGCTATTCGGAGTTGGCCAGCGGGGACCTCATGGAGGTGCCCCACCCAGCTATTCCCGCCTCACGGGTACGCACTGCCAACCACATAGTTTATGTCGAGGGGCCTCGCCCTTCGCACACAGATGAGCTTATTGGGATCTTAGATATGTCGGATGCCAACGTCCGCCACATTGCCGGGAGCCACCCCGTGGAGGCACCCCGACAGGATTTTTAGAGATGTCAGTACCTGAAGGTGGCAAAGACAGTCAAGTGCTTGTTTATATGAAACGTACCCAGACCCAGAGCGCGTCCTGGCCGCCGTACGTCGGGCCGGGTCCTTACGACTGAGCACCGTGACCCCCAGTTATCAGAGACAGGGAGTTTGGGTTTCAAATCATGATAAGTGTGTGCCAAGTTTGTTTTTTATAAAGGGTCCACCAACAGGAATGTCAAACCTACTGCCACATGCGGGATAATCTACGATTCTGTACGGCTGTGGACTTTTTGATGAACCAACAACATTAAATATGGCCTAATTCTTCTTATTATAAACTTACATAGCACACTATATGCTTATTTTAACATTTATAAATTGGTTGTGTAGAATGTTAAGCCAGCTGTTTAACATCTACAATTAAAATGCCATAAATATTATTTAACAAATGATTACAAGTGGTAATATATTCAAATTATATGTGGCAGATGTTAACTCATTGTGAATATATGTTGCCGTGAAAAGCCCTAGCTCCAGGAAAGCTGACCCAGATGACCATACCGGCATCACCAGCAGAAAAGACAGATCCTTTTCTCTGGGTGCCACAACATCAAAGAGCGGTGGTGGTCAGTCAGTGCAATTATTGCAACTTTACTCCCTTACGCCTTAGAGGTTCTGATTCTAACCCGTCCTTGAGTAGGTCAGTTACAGTACTATATAAGCGTGATTGCTCGCTTCACATACTATTCTGGCTCGTGGAGCAGGTCACGAGGAACTTCAACATCAACAGGCTGACTGGTGCTGTCTTTCTCGACGTGACAAAGGCCTTCGACCATTTTTGGCACGAAGGTCTCCTTTTCAAACTCCTCTCCTTAAACCTGACCTTATATCAAGTTAAGGTTGTTCAATCTTATCTATCCCACCGCACCTTATCCACTACCTTTGGGAACGCCACCTCCCAAGTAAGACGCATCTGGTCTGGAGTGCCACAGGGTTCCATCATGGGCCCGGTGCTCTTCAGTTTGTATGTGAACGACATTCCAAAATCCCCAGACACCAAGTTGGCACTGTATGTGGACGATATGGCTCTAGAAGTGGAGTCGTGGGAAGAGCGGCTGGTGGAGAGGCGACTCCAGACGCACCTGACGCAGTTGGAGGGGTGACAGACCACCTGGAGGACAAGTATTAACGTGAAGAAGAGCACAGCAGTGCTCTTCCCTTGGAAAAGAAAGTTATACATGCCAGCCCCACTTCGGCTGTTGGGAGAACAGATCAGATGGGTGAACAGTGTTAAGTAGCTGGGACTTACGCTTGACACCAAACTAACCTGCAGACGACACTGTAACGAGAGACTCAATAAGGTGAGACAAAGGCTGGGAATCCTAGGCCCACTGCTTAACAGGCGTAGCACCCTGTCTACAAGGAATGGTATGACGCTGTACAAGCATTTGCTCAGACCGATCCTCGACTATGCCGGTCCTACCTGGGGCCAACTGGCGGACACGTATATGAGGAGGATTCAGGCATTCCAGGGCGTGTGTTTGAGGATCATTGTGGGTGCACCTTGGTATCTCCGGAATGAGACTTTGCATCGCGACCTGGATATACCTACCATCAAGGACCACTTCCGGGGACTGGTGCAGTCCTTCTACGACAGACTTCTCAGTGCCACCAATCCTATCCAGGGGCTTGTGAACTACGTAATCGACCCTGGTGGGTGCCATCGACGTCCAAAAGCCCTGCTCGGATAAGCGAGATGTGTCAACAAGGGTTTGGGAGGCTCTCACCCAGCCCCCCCCCGCCCCCCCATAGAGTAGTGTCTCCGCACGTAAGTCTAAAAACCCTTATTCTTTTTCCCAAATACTTCCCTCCGCCCTCCCAACTATTATTAATAATATGTGGTATGACCCCGTGTTGAAACCACGAATTCAACTGACCTCTCAGAATCGGGAACGTGATTTCCACTTCAACAAATCTTTGTGGACTGTATTTTATCTTTGACAGGGTGCAAACTAGCACCAAAACACCACGAAATTCGGTGAAAAAACTACAACAATTTCTCCGACCATCTTACCTGATGTTCTCATCTAGTCACAGTGTCTTTCACAGGCCAGGCCGTCTCAACTCTCCACAACTGGCAGCATACTCTTGGTTGTGGCATTCACCACCAGGGGCACTCCTTCAGCAGACACTTTTGGAGCGTATGAACACTCCGTTTATGTCTCTTTATGCAGTCACTGTTATTTATTTTAGTGTATCTATTTCCGGCGCACAACATGTGGGAGCACTACTAGGTGGTGGTAGTAGTGGCCCATGGGGATAGTGTTTCGTCTTTGGTACCGTTTGACGAGTAAGATTTTTTACGATCACAATTCTTTCTCCACCTGTAAATTAACGAGAAATTAAAATTATTGGACAGATGAGCCCCTGTGCATACATTAGTAAAGCTTGATATTTGCAAGGAAAATCGATTTATTTAATGAAAGATATTATTTTTTTCGATATTCTTCAATTTAAATTTTTATAGTGCGTGTTCGTTTGTTAAAATAGGCAAAATCGTTTTCTCGTAGTATTTGCAAATATCAAGCTTTACTAGTGTATACGCAGGGGCTCATCTGTCCAATAATTTTAAATTCTCGCTAACTTACAGCTAGAGAAATAATCGTGATCGTAAAAAATCTTACTTGAGGTTTTGGGGGAATTTCAACGTTTCTTGACCCACCGAGTCCAAAATAGCGTTTTTTTCATTTTATACTCTCTGTCTCTTTATACCTAGGAGTAGAGACCAAACTATTCCACCGATCAGGTTAAGGCTTGGTATCTAAGGTTTTCATAGGTTGGCCCAGAGAGGTTTTTGGAATTCGGTATCTAATTCTATAATTAAGGGTAGTTTCCTTAAAGGCGAAAATAGAAAAAAAATTGATTTAATAAAAATTGGCTTTAACAATTTTAATTAAATTTCATTTATAATTTCAATAATACAAACAAATTCGCTACTCTCGATTTTTCATCAAAGTTAACCTAAGAGCTCCGGTCTGATGCATTAATTCTATTTTTTTTATTATACTTCTGTAAATATTTGAAGTTTGAAATTACATATTGTTGTAAATATATAGGTCTATTTTCTAATATTCATATTTTTATAGAACCAATAATTTTCAAGCTATACGCATATATATAAACCTTTAGTAAACTAAAGGTAAAGTATTGCGAATGTCAAAATAATCTAACCCGAGATGTTGATGGATGTCGACGTATCATGGAAACCCCCCTCCCCCTCCAAATCATAAAATCCTAAATAGTGCTTTTTGCAATGCCGTCTGTCTGTAACTTAGTAGTAACTTATCATTGCAACATTGTAGTACTATTAAAAATAAAAATAAGATTTATTTGAAATATATCTTTATAAAATAATTTTTTTCTGAGATATTGGCAACTACATTAGTACAATTTTGTGTGCTTTAGTTGTACAGAGATACTACTTAGATCTTAACAAAATAATTTTATGATGCCATAGATTAAGTAAATAAGTAAGTTTCTAAAACAGTTGATGTTATTTTTCCTTTAATCTCTTAGGGGAAATGTTTTTTCAGCAATTATACACATATCTCTATCATTTTAGATTCAATAGTCTATACTTACCTTTTTTATTGGCCTATATTTATAAATGAGGAATTTAATAGCAATGCGATAACCATACTAATCTTTAAGATGTGTGACATCTAATAAAATGTCAAAATTTTTAAATGGAAGTCAAAATTTTAATACAAAGTATTGACTCTTATGGACACAAAATCGATCATTTTTGGATCTAAAAACACAAACGAGGACTTTAAATCTTTAAAATAAAATTGTAAAATTAAAAACCGGGGGTCAAAAATGTTTTGCAAAAGTATAACTCAATGTTTGCTCAGGTTTGCCGGTGTATATTATTTCATTTCACATATATTACAAGCTTTGAGTCATTATCTCCATTTTCAAACAATTGAGTATAGAAGTACTGTACGTGCGGAGTTCCGTAACATTCATTTGCTTACATCATTATGAAAACCATGATTTTTACACTATTGTATATCGGTAAATGAAATATTTCTTTTGGTCAAAATCATAACTCAATTCTTAAGTAAGTGGTATGTTACAACAAATAGATAGAGCTGGACGAGGGTTTGTCTTAACGCTATCATCATTGTGTAGAAGGGGGAAATATACGTTTCGCTTAGAATTATAATATAAAATCTCACAAATAGAAGGAAAGTTGATAGCCAATGACTAGTAGACCTTTACCTAGAAAGTAAAGTAAGTCCTCATTCTATATACCTTTTCCAAATAAATGTTTGAAAACCTTTTATCGTGACAATCTGTAGCCACAACTGTAACGATCAACTGGTATTTATTAATTATTTTTTGTTGGTATGACTAACATTATGGATAGGGCTTAATATAAGTTAAGGATAACTATTGATAGTTTAGAGGAAATGAAAACTGGAGAGAGGAGGGTAGAATCACAATACAGCAAGGTTTCAAGTCCCAGTAACTAGATGTATTGTACAGAAGAAAGCCTAGTCTCTGGCTTCAAACATTCACCAAAATGCAAGAGGCCAGCAGAAACCTTATCACATGACGAGCTCAAAAACACTCACAAGATTGTCATCCTCATCGGCATTGTCCGCTTGCTGTGACTTCAAATAAATTCAGCTTTCTTTTTTCTGCGCGACTTTATATTGGGGGAACCAATACAATTTTTAATCCAAAGAGCTCAGTTCACATGCGCTTACAAACCAAGATAATATGATACAATTAATTACATATTATATAATAAAATGATTTGAAATGACTCGTTAAATGAAAAACGCGTGTGTCGTTCTTGTCCTGTTTAAATTTGTTTCATGACACAATGCAATAATTTGGAAACATCCATTGCTAATTTATTATTAGACGTGTTTATCCACTATAAAATGAAATATGCCAGTAATCAGTGGTTTCTAGTTTGTGTCACTAACTGGCGTGTGAATCTTTCCGCCCCTCTAAGCAGATTCTTATTTCTATTTTAAACGAACGTGAGAATCAGGCTTTGACCGAGGTGGTTACGATTTTGGTCAGTCATTAAAATATTACAAAATAACAAAAGGGACTTGTTCTAGAGCTATAAATTATCGTTTGCTCCAGTTAGAACGATTGTGTAACCTAGAATTATTGAAGCAAAGAGCTTCACTTGGGCAGAGAGGTGGATGGAGTGTGAGGGATAACATTATTTTTGTCATCTTCCAAACTAATAAAGCCAGAGAAAGAAAAAGTAAACAGGGAGGGTGGATAGTTTTCAATTTTCGAAGAGAAAATGAGGTGGTCTATTTTTGGATTGAGCTACTTCACACATCTCATAAATCGAACATTTTTACAACGCAAGTCGCTCAGAAAAGGTTCCTGGGATGAGGAACAAAGGTGAAGAAGAGAGGAGTAAAGAGGAAGATTTTCAGGGAAACGGAGAGTGAGGGAGGTTAACACCACCTTCCTTCCCCACCAAAACTTCCCCTTCATTTTTTACCCTTTTTCTTACCACCAACTTATCTCTTTACAGCTTTTCTATTTTCTTTTTTTAGTCTTACACCATTCTTTTATCTCCCCCACTCTCATCATCTAACTTCCTCTTACAATCCAATCCATCTTTTCATTATAAATGTAAGGTTTTTTTTTATCACATAGGTTAATAAAATAGAGCTCCTCCTTGTAGAGCAATTTAACTACCTTCTGATGATTATAATTTAAAGGTAATTATACCACGCCCTCTTGTTTTAATAGCATTATTATCAACAAGATCTATTATCCATATTTCTCAATCAAGAATTAAAAAAAAAGTTCCATTCTAAAGAGGCATTAGAGTGAGAGACGCTGAAATCAATATTCATTTGTTCTAGCGTATAGGACATGCATTTCTGACGCTAAAAATATAGGTTTTGTAACTTAATATGATTAACTTTTGTATGTTTCACATAATACATTTTATTATTATTTTAGTTATACTTCAGACACGTGTACAAACGCATCAATGTTACACAGTCGGTTTATCCGGAGGTTGTGCTTCGAACTCCATCCAGGTGCATTAAAGTTTTTTTTTTATCCTAAATGGCTTCACACTCTTTCCCCGCCCTTCCACCGTTTTCCCTTTCTAGCATACACAAATGCTGGTATATTTCTTATATTTTACCATTGCCTTCCTTATCTCAATAGTGTGGTTAAATTAAGTCAATTTTCTGGGTGAATAGTCTAATAGATTATGCATTAAAAGAAGAAACATTTGATTTACAGTAGTACAGTATAATTATAGTATTATTGTTTATTTCATATTGAAACAATAAACCCATTAGCACCCTAAATATATAAACTGGGCTTTTTCAAATTAAATAATTTATTTAGTAGCACATTCCCAGACATAATTATATTATTGTTATTATTTTATCTTGAACTTTGGTTCTCCATTCCCAACATAACACGCCCGTCAACAACACGACAGATGATAAATTGGCTGAAATAAACGCTAGTCAAAATGTTTTAAATACAAGAAAATATTTACGTCATGAAAAATAAATATAAAATAAGAAACTATTTCTTTATTTAAATTAATGGATTCCAATCCACTTGTAAATGGGGTCCCTCAGAAGTGATTTATATTCGATTAATATATATATAAAGTTTATTAAGGATTTGATAGTTTTAAGGAATTATTTTTTAATTCTTAATTTTTTGATGATTTTAATTCCAGATTGATGCAGTTTCATTTTATATTTACGTTTAACAGTTGTTTTAAATGCTTGTAAATTGTGTGAGCTTTCATTTAAGTGTCACTATGTCCTTTTTTTTTTACGACCCTTGAAGACAATAGAGTTTTTCTTACTATGCCATTTGTCTGTTTGTCTGCCTTTCTATTTCTGAGATTAGATCAGAAACCATTTTACCGATTAGACTGAGACTTAGTATTTAGGGTTTTCATAGGGCTCCCCAAAGAATTTTAGAGAATTATATACATATCTAACCCTAAAATTAACGGTAGTTAATGAAATAAAAGAGAATACTAGTTATTCTCGAAATCAGTTATTGCTATTTTAATTCAAATTCGCATCCAGACACTGTTAATACAAGCAAAATTGTGCATATCGTATTACCATGAAAAATATTTAGAAGATAATTTATATAAGTATAAATCTCCAATTTAAACTATATCTCCACAACTCTTTGTAGGTGTTAGAGGTAAGTATATTATTTTAAATAAAGTTTTAGTAACTCGATAAAGGAAGAGGCACAGAACAAATATTGAGTTTCTGTAACAGTTTATATTATTTCATGTATGCTTGTTTGTAAAATGTGATATTCATTTTTATTTTTCTGCAACAAAGAATTTTATTTCTTTTAAATTATATTTAGATCAATCCTAAGCAAAAAATATTTAGTATTTGGATTCCGTCCGTTTTTCACTTAGTTTGTTGATATACACAAGGGCTGTTACAGTGCTACTATTTCGTTTCAAATTCTTATATTTTTTAAAATATACTGATAGACATATTTGATTTATATTAATTATTCTTTTCTTTTTCATCCTTTTAAATAATATTTTACTACTTGGGAACATGGAAGGTACTTCTCAATTCTCGAGCTATAGTTCCAATGAACGAGAAAGTATTGGGGGTGAACCGAACCATTTGTTGTTACTTAGGTATAAATCAAAGAGTTCCCCTTCAGCCATCTATTACCACTATTTGTCTGAAATCAAAAAATTAATAATAAATTATATCACCTATTAGATGTTCTAGAAAACTTACATATTTTGTATTTCATTTAACTAATACTCAAATTTAATTAAAAAAAGGTCAATTTCAACCCAATTAAGTAGAAATTAAACCTCCTGGAAACATTAAATCAGATTAAATTTAACCAAATGTAAATGAAATTTAATCTAATAATGTTATTGTGAGCTCAGTATAATTGTTGTGGAATGTGAAGTCACGAATAAAACGAATTTGCAAGGCTTATGTAATAATTGCAATATTTTTTTTCTGTCCAATTACAATTAGTGGCATGAAATAAAACAAAGATACGTGCCTGATTGCCAGTAGAGGATGAAGATGCATCTGCAAAGTCTTACTGTTAGGCCTGGATAGGTATTAGCAGATTTAAAATTATGTGTTATTAAGAGGGTATAATTGAGAAAAATGGATGTATTTCTAAAAAATAAATTACATTCTCTAATTTGAAAATTAGCATTTGATGTAAATAATTTGTATTCATTAACAAGTTAAACATAATAGCTATCTTCTTGTTCCGTATTTAAATATCAATAAACATTATTTTAATATCAAAGTAAAACACATGAATCATTAAAATTATAAAAATTTTACAATGAGTTATATTAATAGATATGTGTGACTTGTTAAAAATGATCTTGCCTTAAGAGGGAAACGAAGTTACTGATCAACAAACAACATGCCTTAAAATTAAATTTGATCTGCACTGAGATATATGTCACGAAACAGATTTACTATGGGAACCAAACCTCAAGTTCTTAACAAGAATTAACATATGGCCCAGCTAGTAAAAAGTACTAGATTTAATTTCAGGTATTCATACGTCTAGTCATGTGATCTGCATCTGTCAATTTTGATAGATAATATCAATAATATAAATAACCATAATAATATAATACAATGCTATCAATCTGACAGGAATTTTTACTTTATCGTTATCTTACAGGTAGAGAAAATATTGTGATCGTCAAAAAATTCGAACTCGATATTTTGATGGCTCTCGAGGTTTCATGGTCCCCCTCCCCCTCCTCTCTATCCCCCATCCCCGAATCTGAAACAAAGCTAAAACTCGGTATCTAGAGTTTCCATAGTGTTGCTATGAGGGGTTTTTGGACTTTGATATCCAACCCTAAAATTACTGAAGTACTGAAGGCCAAAAAGAAAAAAAGTTGTAGTTTTTTCAAAATCGGCTCTAAAGATTTTGATAAAATTTAATTTCAAAACATTTATAAGTATTCCAAACAAAATGGGCTACTTTCAATATTTTGGCAAAATGGTTTTAAGGGTTACGGTCTGATACGTAAATTCTTTTTTTTTATCATATCTCCATAACTCTTTGAGATATGAAATTACTTATCATTACAAATATGTAGGGCTATTTATAATACAAATCTATTATTTGAAACATATTTTTATAAAACCAACAACTTTCAAGCTATACGCATATATATATATATATAAACTTTTCGAACAATAAAAGTAAAGTATTGCAACGGTAAAAAATGCTGCCTCCCCTCCGCCTCCCCACAAATGTTTATGGATTTTGACTTATAATGAACCCCCGAACCCTAAAAAGTAATTTTTGCAAAGCCATCTACCTGTGTGTCTGCTTAACCCTAAAATTACAAGTAGATTTATGAAAAGCGAAAAGAGAAAAAATTGATTTTCTACAAATCGGCTCAAACAATTTTGATTAAATTATTTATATAGGCATTGATTAAGATCACAAATAAATAACTATTTTCATTTTCATATGAATAAGACTTTTAGGGCACTTTACAAAAGCGGAAATTTCCGCTTATCATTCCAAAATTGTAGTATTATTAAAAATAAAATCTTTTATAGGAAAAATATTTTTATAAAACTAACAATATTTGAGATATTTGCAAATGTATTAAACAATTTTGTAAACTTTGGTTGTAATGAGATACTACTTAAGTCTTAACGCAATAATTCTCCAATGCCATAGAGTAATTAAATATAAGTAAGTATATCAAAGAGTTATTCTTATGTTATTTATCCTTAAACTTCTCAGGAGAAATGTTTGTACAACAATTATCTATATCTAGGGTTACCATAATTTATTGAGGCCAGATCCGGACAGAGGTCTTTCCAAGTTGTCTGGGGGGTATTCCATACCCCACAGAGGAGTGGGGGCGGGTCAAGAGGACCTCCCCCGGAATTTTTTTTAAAACTAGGCACTGAAATCTTCGTTTTTTTAGCTATCCTGATAAGTGAAAAATATTATCAAACTTAGCTTGATTTATAAGCTTTTTAAATTACAAAATAAGTATTATAGGGTTAATAAATTACAAATTTATTATAATTAAATCCTTTTTAATACACTATCACTTAAATTCCATTAAATATTTACATACAGTAGATAACATAAATGTTCATATTATATTCTGAACTTTTCAAGTACTTTATTCATGCTCCAACTTTTGATTACAATGTTCTGGGTCCAGGGACAGGTTCTTCAATTTTCCTTGATTCATACCTTTTAGATGAACTGACCTTCCTCAGAAAATACTTGTCATTTTTGATGTGGTCGGGGAATTCTGAGCATATCATAACAGAATTTGCTTTAATATAAAGAAGATCTCTTACAACTGACAGAGATAATCTTCCTCTTTCAGCCGTCCAAACAGACCCCATCATTGAAAAAATACGCTCAGCTGGAGCCGAAGTACCAGGTAGACACATGGAGAGTTCTACTATTTTGAAAATATTCACAAAGGAGACATTGCTTCTAGGAAATGCTTCAAATAATTGTTTCCATTTCTCTTGAGTTTTGGGGGTGTCATCTTTTGGTAGGGAATCCCATTCAGGCTTCAGATTTTTTAGAATTTGGATTAGTGACGAACGCTCATCAAATAGTTCATCCACATTGATGGAATCCGGAATAACGCTGACTACAGTTAAGGCACTGTTTTCCATCTCATCCCAGGTAGGGTCATGTTGTAGCGTTAATCATTTAAAGTGGTTAGCCTTGTCTAAGCTGTTTTCCCAAAGTTTCACGTAGCTTATCCCAGCTTTGTAAAAACCTTCTACACTTTTCAGAAAATTTTCTTACTTCTTATCTTCAACGACTTATTCATTTTTTAACTTCCTATGTAACTGCTTTGCTGCAAACGGGATAAAGTTAGTTGCCTTCCTTTCTTCCAGTTTGACAACCAATTCCTTATACACTTGTGTCGCTTCTGTAGCAGAAATGTAATCAGACTCAACTTAAGAATTGTCATTTGAAACATTTGAAGGCTTCCATGCACAAATGTTAAATAAAGTTCATTTACTTGATCTTCAAAAAATTGCAAGTAACGATGCAGGGCAGTTTTAAATTGACAATAAATAGGAATTCAAGGGCTCAAAAAAATCAGTATCAGTATCTTGTGTTTCCACGTGAAAGGATTCTTTTATATTCTACTTCTGCAGATTCACAAAACTATTTTAATGCGGTCATTCTGACAGTATACTGATAAAAGAATTTGTACACTTTGACAACAATCGCCTCAACATCAACGGGCAGGCCATCACAAGCAGTCTGCACTGTATAGTGCAAAATATGAGCAGAGCATCCAATGCCAAGAATTGGTCTTGACAGAGCCTTTTGCAGTTTTCGAAAACATTTCCTTGTCCATGCCTTTTAATACTACCAAAGTAGGTATTAGTGTTATCAGCACACAGACAAACGACTTTGGAATCAATAGAGAACTTTTTGATACATTTTAAAATATGTTCTACTAAAATATCAGAGGTTTCACTCAGAAGTTCATAAAAATATATTAGTTTCACGTTAACACCTTCATTTTAGTTAACATAACGAACACATACAGGAGCAATTTAACCTTTTTTCTGTTTGATCAGTCAATTGTTAGTGTAAGAAAATCTGGATCCTTGAGATCGTTGAGCAGTTTATCAAATATCTAAGGAGATATTACATTTACAATAACTGCTTCGGTCTTAGTCCAAGCTCCCGAAAATTAGAGCTCAAAAAGCTTTTTAATAAGTTTGGCAGTGCAATCAGACGTTTTTAAACTAAGTCCATGCTTTGCGGTATGGTAGGCAAAGTTGCCTCTTTTTCCGAACATTGAAACTCAGCATCTGTAACATCAATGTTTTTTAAAAAAAGTTTTAATACTTGCCGAGTATGTTGCTTGATTAGCCTTCTTGTGTCTCTCACTCTGCAAGTGATTTTCTATGTCGTATAATTCTCGATGCTCCACCAAAAATTCAGAGTTACACGTCAAATATCTCACGCGGTCATTTCTGTTTTGACACTGTCTCAGAAACTTGTATTATTCTTTTAGTTTGTCATTAAAAACACACTTGCGCTTCGGCATTTTGAAACGTTATAACTACCTACACACTAAAATTACAAACTGAACACTAATAGTACTAATACATAAGGAACATTAGGTACACAGCAAACGAGTTAATTTTAAACAAACTGACAAGTGATAAACAATATAAACAACTGAGAGTCGTCTGCTCTGAGGACTGCGACTGCGAGTGACCTTGAATTGGACGCAGAGATAGAATGCAATGAGCGCGCAGTGCTGCAGTGTGACCAACCTAAGGTGCGGCACGGAGTAAAATTCCCCAATTTGGCCACGTTTTCGGTTCATATTAGTAAAATCCAGACATTTCTCAGATTTGGATGCCAAACCGGACACGTGTTCCAAATCCGGACTGTTCGGACGAAATCCGGACGTATGGTAACCATATCTATATCCATTTTGAACTCAATCGTTAATATTTACATTTTTCATTGGTCAAAATTTATTAAAGAGTAATTTAATAGAAATTAGAAGACCTGATAAAATGTCGAAAATTCTAACCGGAAGTTGAAATTTTAGTACGAAGTGTTGACTCTTGTAGACCCAATATCGATATTTTTTATTGGTCCAGATATACAAATAAGGACATTAATACTCTAAAAATAAAATCATAAAATTTAAAACCATGACTCAATTTTGTTTGTACAAAAGTATAGTGCAATTTATGCTTGGGTTTGTTAGTGTATATTATTTCGTTTCACATATATTACGAGTTTTGAGTAAATATTTCCATTTTTTAATAGGAAATCCATCCAGAGTTCCGTACCATTTATTTTTAAAGTAGTATTTAAAAGGTATCTCAAATGTTCATTTATAATAGATTCAAGGATTTATTTCGAGATTCCAGATTGTTGTGCGAGCTACAGAGATTAACTTTTGCTTTTTAGTTACTATTGAAACTGGTATAAGGTCGAATTAACTTCACAACAGTATACAAACTGAGGACGAGTTCTTTTTACCATTTTTCCATATTTATAAGTTTTATCTTTCCTTAGCGATGATCCGTGATACGTGGTAAAAGGAGTGAGAGTGGAATCTTTGTGTCAGAATACTTCTAAAAATATTGACTTCTTTCCACTTAACTGATGTCTTAACTGTCTTAATTTTTCTTTCCTTAACTCGGTATTTGGAGAGAAAACTTTTCTTATTGCAGAATTATCTTTTTCCGGGCTGTGATTCAACATTACCTTACTTGCCTACATTTTCACCTGCGCTTACCAATAAACACTTTTCCCTCGAAATACTTAAATAAGCATTTATCTTAGCATTCCGAATAACTAAATAATAATAGGGCATTAAAAAACCGTGAGAGCTCAGGGTATAGAGGATAAATAAACGTTCGAAGGGAGGAAACGAGGACATTCAGGGACCATGGAATTTCATAAAAGAGAGAGGGAAGAGCATCCGGGGGAGGTGTCTCCAGTATCGTGTGATTTCCGAGTATAGAGGGGGAAGGAGTGAAAGGCTTAGCCTGCATCTTCCAGGGTGGGGCATTGGTTGAATAGGTGTTGAATCGAAACCTCAGAGATGACAAGGGATGAATGTCAGCTTCTCCCACTTTTCTTTATAACTCTTCATCACTAAGCTCTATGATACATATGATAAGATATAAATATAAAATAAGCTTTATGAGCACAATGATAAATGATCACAATATATAATTATGGTATATTCTTTTAAGAATCAAATAGCCAAAGCTATTATATTTGTTTTAGTGAGGATTTACTGGCATATAGATACATAGGGATTTGGCTATTTGATTCTTAAATATGCGATCCCTTACAATCATAATAATTGTACATGTGGCAGCAATTAGCCAACTACCGAGTTGAAGGGGGCTCCGTTCTCTGATAGTTCATGATCTTAATAAAATCACACATTAGTAGCTGACGATTTCTGCACGTCCATTATAGCCTCTTCCTTAAAATATGAGTGAAGAATGACCCTGGGTACGGGACGATTCCTGGATAGCTAAATGGTTAGAACATTGGCGTACTAAGCCAAAGGTCCCAGGTTTGATTCCCATGTACAGGTGTCACCTTTCAATTTTCAGAATATTTATTCTTTTAAGATAATACATTGAGTAAGATAAGAAAACATATATAATATTGTATATACCTATGAATAAACCTATTTTTAGGTACTTCACGGTTATATTCGACTGTTCCCAGCCGTCGGGGTCTTGAAAGAACTCAACGATCGGATCAGGAGTTTTTTCTCCCCGTTCTTGCCAAGTTAATTTTCATCATCATCATCATCATCATCATCATCATCATCATCACTACCACCACCAAACAATTCAGGTGATTCTTCCTCCTACTCGGAAACTGTTTTGTGTAGGATCTGGGTTCTACACAACTCTTTAGGCGATACATTATGCATTTTTCAGAACAGCACTATGGTTTGAATGCGTTCTCACATCCCAGGGTTATGTGATCCTAGACAGTTCATTGTAAATCACTCGTTTCCGTGTGTGTTATAGCGTAAATAACCTTCTCCATTCTCCACAGTGATTAACTCCTCGACTTTATAACCCAATTTACAGAACATGCTGAATGTAATGAATCTCGTCCTTCGTATTCACTTTAATTCTCCTGGAGGTGAAGTAATATGAATTAGAGGAAGGACGTTGGTGGCATCGATCCAGGATTTATGTGATGCGTCAAACCATAATCATTTAATAATTGCCTTATCTCTTACGCGTCTTATAATCTTCTCTGCGAGGTATACATTAGTATGCGCTGTTTTCATAAAATACTCATTGTAAATTCCTCTCATGGTTGGTTAAACTTTCATATTTTTGAGCAAGAAAGCTCTAGGCTTCATTATAAGCTGCCTACGTATCTTTAAAAGTACTACCGACTAGTAGGTAGCACAACCATTTCCAAAAGCCTATTTATGTTCACTGATATGAACGATATCGCATACAATAAATTAAATATGTGTAGGATCTATAGCTTAGAAACGTCAATAGTTTATATTTGGAAAAATATCATCAATGATGTCTGTAGGTCTCATCTTGATAGTTGAGTGTACTGTATGGCTGTCGTCGTCTAGTAAAGAATCAACCATATTAATCCATCGAAATATCCATAGCCATGAATCTTGTCCACATCGTATACTTAAGCGTTTGGTTCAATCGTTCCACAACGCTAACCTTAATATTTCTGTAAGTCAAATAATGATTTATACTTTTCCTTCTTGTAAGACTCCATACCTTAATCCGTTTTCAGATGACGTTTGGCAGGGTACGCGGTCACTGGTCGAAGAACATTTAACATCGCTTCGGTAACGTTCCTCCCAGTCTTAGCTTTAATACGTAAAGACCAAGATTTTTTGGAATAGACATAGATAACTTTAATAATCTACTGCCATGCTTTATTCGATAGACAGTAGGGTATCATATCTACCAAATCGGACTGTTGTAACTCATTCAACACTCGTACGCAAATACATCTGCTAACTAAATGTCATCTTTATGGATGATTAGGTTTGCGCGCCATCTTATCCTTAACGAAATACATGCTTATGAACTCTAAATAGATAGCAAGAATACTTTATAGTATGATCCTAACCTTGCGTGATTTCTATATGCTCGATACGATCTCATTATCATGCGATAAATGACCTGCTCTGGTCGATGCATGCATTAGTCTTAATCGATTAACCAATTCTGTGAAATCGGACCAAAAAGTGTAGTAGTTTCCTCTTCCTCTCTCCGTGTATATAATCCTTTTCCTTCGAGTTTAACCTGAAACATGAGTTTAATGATGCTTAAGTAATTTGATCCTGAGTATGACTTGAGCCAAGGGAAATGTTGGTTCCAAAGCCAACGTGCGTTCGTTTCTTCAAGCATGATCTTGTAAATGTTGAGATCCGCTTTGTATAATGAAACGGTTTTTATCTGAAGAGTAATTCTCAAAGTCCCCTACTGTAAGAAACGACAGTATTGCTGAGAATTATTCCACCATAATTTTCATGAAACAGGATATTAGTATCCTCTCGCTTGGTCACGCTACCAAAATGACAAACAACGTACGTTCTATCGTAATGAAAAACAGATGTTTAAACAAAATAGTACAATAGATTCCCTTTAGGTTTATACTTTGATTGGACTTTCTTCTCTTTCTCATCTATATCAGGTCAAGGGTATGATCTTTCAGGTACGATCTCCATCATCTCGTTTAGGGGTTCAAGGAAAGGTTTGAATGTTATCTTAACAATTATCTCAAAATTAGACCAAGTATCACGTATCTGTTTATTATTTCGTTTGATTATCTTATTCGCTCATATTAAGGAAAGGTAAGGTAGCAAATTTCTGCCTTATACCTTGTGGTATGATATACTTCATATGTGAATGCTTAGAAGATTTCATATCTTACGACCAAGTTCGGAGCTATAATCGCTCCAAATTCCATAAACTATTCTGCCTGTTGGGAGGGAAGATTGTGGAGGGTTTAATTTTTTTAATGCATTTTGAAATGCATAAATGGTCTGAATTCATATTATTATTTTTAATATAGTGTATGTATTGAATATTAATTTTAATATAAAACACATTATATATTGTGTATACTATTTATAATATTAGATATATAATTTTGTTTAAAATATAAACTATGTTTTATATAAAATGTAAAGTATACTTTATGTATATTTATAATATATATAATATATTTTAATATATTTATAAGTTATAAGATAACATAAAATATTTATGATATATCTATAATATATATTATATATATAGTATATGAAATTTCATATATATTACAATATATAATATATAAGTTTTATATATTATAAATTATTAATATATACTATTATTACAATTTATAATATATTATAATATAAATATCATATATACAATATAATAGTATACTATATATATATATATCAAATATAAAATAAATCATAGTATATTTAACATATCATATTAATTATATACTATTTATATTTTATCAAATATAATTTATATTATGTAACATATATATTATAAATATATTATTAAATTCTACATATATCATATTTCTATTTTATTTATAAAATATTTAAATCTGTATTTTTATATATTATAAATGTATAAAAGACTTTTAACACATAATAAATATATTTTGTATTTTACATTATCTATAATTCATAATAAATATAGTGTATATAATATTAAAAAAATACATATTCTATCATACATAACATATACATAATATATAATATTATATATAATAAAATATTATATATATTTTTTCTATCTATAAAATATATATCTTTATAATTTATTTTATAACATATACATAAGTTAAATATTATATATAATAAAATTATATGTTATATAACATTATCATATATTTTAAATAATAATATATTATAATTACTATAATAATATTATAGCTGTATATACATTAATATAATTTAATGTAAAGTGTATATTGTATAAATCATATATATAATTTAAATTTTATTATAGATTATGTTTGATTATGTTTTTATATAATTAGTCTTATCATGTTTACCATGTCTTTAAATACCTTTCGGGTCTACACGTTTAATTCTTGTGGGGTAAAGAAAAAAGATAAATAAATTAGAAATTTTCTTCTCATATGAGCTTGGAAAGAAGGTGGGAAGTCGTTTAGGCAAACCAATTTAATATGCCCGGTCATTCTTATAAACACGGTTCAGCTATTACTGAAGAAATGGACTAGATGTACATAAGGTTTTCTACTTATGACTATCGATGTAAATAACATTGTAGTTGAGTCAGAATTGACCTTAGGAAATGCATCTGAGAACCACTTTGGCAGACCAATGTTGCGTGAGGGGTCATCTTATACGTAAAAATAAAGATAAGCTTCTCAATATTACTAGACATAAGACCTGGCACGTAATTTTGCATATGTTTCATACTGTAATACAAAAGACTTCTAATTTACTCAACCTAGGACCTAAGGAATTCAGATCTCCTTAAGCTTCGTCAATTTGATTCCTGAGATTTCAAACCTTCCTTGTTAAATTATCTGTATAGTCGGCTGTGAAATCGTCTTTTCTCTCGATCATATACTTGGAAAGGTTGAGAGCCAGTATGTGTTCGTTACTGTGTTTCATATCCATATAATCTTCATACATCTTACCATGGTTACGCTTAGATATTACCGGAGTTTCACTGTTGATGATTTTCTTCAATTTATCATTTTAATATCCTTCGAATGTTATAGTCAGATTCTCTTCTGTCCCGCCCCCTAATATATGCAGGTACGGACTATTTATTAATGTTGATATGAATGCAATGAAATATATTCATAAAGGAAGTGCATATACGTATGAATTATTCAAGATAAAGGTATTGGTCCCACACCAGTAATACCTCTTATCGATCTTGTGTTTCTTGCTTAAGACTAAATAATTGAACTTGCTTTTTCCAGTAGATCGAACATATTTCTATAAAATTTATAAGATCAAATTAGTGTTCATGTAATCATCATAGAAGTGTTGTTATCAAACATCGTGAAATAGATGATAAGGTTAGCATTATCTCTAAATGTATGTTCAATAACTCTCAGTTTTGAGTTAAACTCTGACTTAGAATTATTTTCATATCTTTCTGGGTGAAGAGAATAGTCATTAGGAATGATTTATCGATTTATTAATCCATAATAGATCAATCCTATGCCTATTAAAGATGAACGCAATACTATGTTCTATAGCAATGTTGAATAGTGTATTGTGCCGTCGGAAACTTATAAGCTGGAGGTCCTAGATAGATAATTACGAAGGTGCATAGTTCAGCAGTAATATAAAATTCTCCATTATTGTTGACCCATGCACCTATAGAGTTACATAAGTTGCATTAAAGTTATTGACTTTATTTGATCTTGTTGGTTCTTCTTTATTTAAGGGGCAACAATCTTCTAGGAGGAGAGATAAATAATATTTACCTTAAGGGTATATATACTGCGTGTGAATATGATCCAAGCCGATAGCAGTCTTGTTTGTGGGACATACGCCACGAAATGCTGAGTCATAATCTGCATGAATTTAGCCCTTCTAGGATATACGATATTGCAAGCACCGAGTAATATAATTTAGCTACTGGTTGCGAAACGAGTCATAAAGTTTATCTCGGTAGCACTAGTAGTCAAAAGAGGACATTTAATCAACTTTAGGAACGAGGCTATATCATTGCACCTTCATCTGAAGCAAGTCAGCTATGAGACACAAAATAGATAAAACAAGATGACGTTATGTTCCTAAAAATCATTCGGAGAGGGTCTGTGAAGGTGTTTACACCCTCTAATAAACTCTATTTACAAAGATTATCTTAATCCTTAAAAAAAACTTAAAATTTTAAACACAGCCGTCCTCAAGAAAGACCTGACAAATTTCCATAATCATTCCTACGCTCCATATATTTCTGGTTCTTTAACGAACGAGAATGCGATTAGTATATTTCTTCCACAAGAATGATTAAAATCACTACCACATTGTTTGTTTATGCATATTAGAGGAAGATTATTGCGTCATACAAAATATACTGGAAGTACTTTAAAAATTGTTAATAATGGGGTACATCTCTTATCAAGACTATCCCAAGAGATCAACTCGGTGTTCATTGATCAATCGAGAGCTGTAGGTATCTCGACGCAGCAAATTAATTATCTATTTCTATGTAATGGTGAACAGATGTACCTTTAAAACTCTAATTTGGAGACTTGAGGGAGTGCGAGTTCATAGTAAAACTGGTATATATGGTGTGTTCAGCACTTTACGCTTTAAAATAGTATTTAAGTGTACAACCCAGACGGGTATTAAGACGTGAGTCAAATATATATCCAAGACTATCTACGTATACTGATTTATGTAAAACAAGAACTAATTTTCGTATGATCAACGACAGCTAGTAATTGATTACATCGCTCAGCCACTCCCACTGCAGAGGCTCTTTCTAAAACTGAGTCGAATACATTCTCTTGGCTCGTACCTCATATTGAAATGAACAAACTGAATCGTCTCAACCTACTCAATTACATCAAAAACGGATGGTTTCTCGATATGCATTTCCAAAATTGAGAATGTTATGAGTACTTGAAACTGCTTGCCTCTACCCAACATTATGGGACAACGAAAGCCTCGACTTCGTTGGAAAACTCCATTACATTATTTTCGCTCTTCAGGCAGTATGAAACAATTCATGATCAACCAATAGAAGTATATTTGATCATTGTCAACCTCGTTCTGCTAAAGCTTATCTGAATTTTCATGTACCCTTACAAGATAAGAGCCTTTACTTTGAGCATGATTCCTTCTAAAAACTTTACGGTGATTATGCCAATTTTCAGACGTCTTGAAATTAAAAGCGCTATACCTTGAATCGACTCTGTCCATTTAAAGTCTCACATACCTATAATCGATTATGGTGATAATCGTTAGGAACGATGTCAAGGAGCGTATAATAATATGTCATATTAAGCTCGAGACAGGAGATTATGTCCCTACTAGTACTAAAGCGTTCTATCTCATCATTCATGATCGTGTAGTCTGCCAAAACATTTCCACCAGTTATATCAGGAAGATATAAATGGGCTGAATATATTTTACCGGGTGAACTATGTTGATCGAAGTACAAGTGTTCTTGAGTAAGGAGGAAATATTTCTATTCACAGGGGTAGCCGTCAAACATTGCAATACATATGACGAAATCAACTATATGTTCCTTTCTTCTGATTTTAAGATTGGTTTTCCAGAATACGGTGCAAGATAAGTGCGGATTGCCTTACTATTCATCATCATGTTTTGACTTGGGACACCCCCAATTTACCCTATGTAATGCATAAACACTTCCTCTAAATTCAACCTTCTTCATTCCTAAAACATTTTGGAAATTTGTTCATATGATTATAAACCAAACGGGTAGTAAGTTGTGGTTACAAAAATTACAATTCACAAAAATCAAACACAGGGAATTCGGTTTCGTGTGCCACTAACCTACTATCTGGTCATCCTGGCTCGTCTCGTATTTAGGGTCATCTTTTAATATCTGATGTGTTGAGTCTAGTAAAGTTATGGTAACTGGTAAAATAATATCAGTTGTTCATTGTTACATAAAATTGAGATCCATAATTAATCTATGGTGATATTTTGGTGAAATACAATAATAAATAGAATTGTTTAATTTTATTTTTAATTTTTTCGTTTTTAAAATGGAAAAGAACTGACGTGAAGAATGTTTATCTCTTTTTCTCACTCATAGCTTCCCAATTAATTTGTAGATATAGACCGAAATTAAGTCCCACATACATTCGCCGGTTATGTTTTAGATCTCCCTTAGGACTGCCTTTTTAGAGGAAAGAATATTCAAGTTAAAATAATGAATTATTTTATTTGGATTTAAAACCATAAAAGAATAAAAAATTTACTATCTGCGCTGAATAAAATATTTAATTAATAATAATAATATTTAGCACCGCGTCTTACTACCCGTTTGGGCTATACGCTTTAGGTACTAATTACTCTAATGGATTAGGAATTGGGAAGGTTGATTTAGAGGAAGTGAACCCACATTTGCGTGGAGGGAGAGTGGAAAATCGTTTAGGAAAAACAACCCCCAGTTCACCCGACCGAGATTCGAACCTCGATCTCCCCGTCCTCAGCAGTCGAGGTCAACACGACAAGCGCGTTAGCCAACTACGCCACCGAGTCGGGTTATATTTAATTAATGGACCATATTCTGACAAGCAAATATTAAAACCTAATATGTAGAAACTAGTCTAAACTATTTCGGAACATAATAAAAGAATGGTGATGAAAATGAACAATAAATATATATCATTACGACAAAATTGGTAAAGCATACACATAGATCATATTTAATGTATTATGAACATTTTAATATCAACATAAGAGTTCAAAATTTGATCAAATATTAATTTTAACAGATTTGATATGATTTCGACCCAACTCTAAAAATACACAATCCCTTAAAAACAAATACAGTATTTTGATTTCCATCCTGTAGGGGCAAATTTTAATCATACCAATTGTTTCAAAACTAGGCAAACGTTTTAGATAGTAGAAGAAATCATTCAATCCGAGTAAAGATACTCTTAGTTGGTGACATAGTATTATCTTAGGACGTAAGACCCCCAAGACCAATTTTTTAATAAAATGAAAAGTGTTATGTGATATATTTTTTTTTTAAATAATCAGTTTCAACCCACCATAACGAAATAGCGAAAGTCATCTTGGAATAATAAAAACATATATACCCACCTATACAACTTGCGTACAATGCCATATTAATGATTATTAAATTTGAGGATTTATAAAAACCGTTATTTATAACAAAATTATGTCACTCACAATGGTTACATTATTTTTGTAACCTATATTTACTGAGTCAACATTGATCAACCTAATATTTAGTTAGCCAATTATAATTAATCTTAGTATACACTTAAAATAAAGATAATTATTAATATTGTTACTATTACTTTCAAGGGTTCTCTCTTACCACAGGTACATTCCTTTTGTCGGTGAACTTAGACCGCCAATGCACCTTGTCTTCTACCTCCTCATTCAAATACCAGAACTTTCTTCATTCCCTCAAGTCATACAATATTTGAATCCTCTTCCTACCTAAGCTTATCTTTCCCTCTACCATGCCTTATATGACGACATTTAATATAAAGTTCCTCCTAAGGATGTGTCCAATCCAATTTGCTTTGTTCCAAAGAATCGCACCCAAATTGGTTCTCTTCTCACCCACTCTTCTTAGAACTTCTTTATTCACCCTGTTTGTCCATCTGAGCGTTTCAATTCTTCTACAGTACTTTATTTTAAATTTCTTCAAGTATATTTTTTCATATTTTTGAGAGTCCAATACCCGTATAAAATTTTAAATATATCGATAAAACATTCAAGTATTTTACCTGAAATAAATATTTTGAGCAATAATATTCAACGCATAGAAGAGTGAGTTGATTGAATTTCAGTTAAGAATTGTATAGCTTACATTATATATAATAAATCCTGTATATTAGTAAATGATATGGTTTTGTCCCGCCTATATATAATAACTGGTTCAATAGTATCAGGAGTATATTATTAATCATTCAACTATAGTAATGTTTCAACAATTCCTTGAAAATGAAGAAAATATTATATAATAGAAATCATTGGTTTTACCATATATTTTTAGGCTTAGCCTAGTTACGTGAGATTTAAAAAATTACTACGAATTTATGTTATCATTATTATTTATACTACTCATACAAATAAAAATATTTGTACAACTGAACTAATACTATACACTGATTTTGGTTGGAAGGGCTTAGTAAAAGCCCTCTCTTATGAACAAAATTACTACTGAATATTAGGATACTAGTAGGAAAAATAGTCTCTCATAATACCTTTCCAATCAAAATCAGTCACCTCTCTCTGTATGAATGTGCATACCTAATTATATCTTATTGTATTATACTAACTTTGTTGAATTCAAAATAAAGATCTGTTTTAAAATATTGTAATATTCTATGAAAATTTGACATATTCAAATTAATCTATCTCATCCACAAATGATACAATTATAACACCATATAATAGTACTTAGTATTTACACAAATAGATGCTATAATTGTATTTTATTTCGCGAAGTAATGACATGTTGCACTTTTGTTATATATTAGGATCAAAACCTTTAAGTTTTATTGGAACTCTTCTTAATACAATTTCTGGCAAAATGCACTCCTAAAGAAAGAAAAAACTTTTAAACTTTTGGGTAAATTAATTGATTCCATTGTCAACTTTATTT
>CABFVX010008193.1:8524-25713 GCA_902151425.1 Timema shepardi | reverse complement strand
TGAGTCGTGAAACATATTGTCCAGCATTGTTATATTATGTCTTCATAGCCTACAAGAACTACAACAGCGAACAATACTATTGTAGGATACTAAATTTAACTGAATATATTGGAGCGGGTAGTATGATTTGATGTGACACATCCATTTACGTCAGAAAGGGGGGTTGCCCAATTGTAACATTATATTACGTAATGTTACAGTTTATATTACTCTATTGTAAAATTTAATAGTTTTTATAGCTTATTCAGAATTTTGGTAGTTAGGATATTTTAGAGACACTTGATTTGTTAGTAGATTACAGCTCTATTTCCAAATAAAATCTTTATTGCCCAAAGTTTTTTTTTTACAAACCATCCCCTAACCCCTTATATTTCTATTCTTGGTACTGCCTTATTGTTGTACCTGGGATCAAAATTGTACCTGTGTCATCACTACTTGCAGGAGTGGATCTTAATTATAGGTTCACTACAGAATCCAAGATAATTCAGGTGTTGACAATACTAGTTTAAAAGTACAGTCTTGGTAAAACTTTGCTTCCTTCCAATATAAATAGCTGGGGGTCCCTAGAGTAACATATTTCGTCCTTTGTCTATATATTATATATTAATTTTAAAAAATTGTCAAAGTAATGCACTTCTCACACATTAAATTAAAAAAAGTTTATAATACAAGACAACAAACCATTTTAAACAATGTTAAGTGTTTTTATTTAAAAAAAAAACAAGTCAACTGACCCACACCAACCGAGTAGCCATCATCTGTTGGCAATCGTAATTACAACTTTTGAGGATAGATGGTTTCATATGGTCAGATAACAAACCCTTAGGCCATTCACCTGTTTTCGAGACAGTAGATGCCACTTTTTTTTTTTTTTTTAAATTTCAAGTATCTCCTCAATTGTCCTCGGGAGGATTATTTTTTCCCATTCCACACCCAATGCTTCACAGAAAAATCTGGAAGTGCCGAGGATTGAACCCAGGATCTCTGGATCTGTAGCCAGTAGCTCTGATCATTATACCACCTAAATCTTTTAAATGCTATGGTGTGAACATATTTGTGAATACAAATTGGTTCTTTGAGGTTGCCTTATTTTTATTAATTTATTTGTCAAATTTTTAAATTTTTTTTTTGCTTCCCTTAGTAGTTAAGATTTCGGTTTAATCATGGTCAGTGATTTATATTTGCTGATCCCTCTTTTATATTTGAAATTTTAGTGAATTTGTGTTTGCTATCCCCTTTATACATTCTAAACATACTACTTTAAAATATAAATTACTTTACGTATTTTCGAACATTGTTTGAATCTTCTGCTATGACAAAGAGCAAACATATCAATAGACCGACTTCATTGACTACTTTCAAACCAATGTTTAATCAGCGTCACGTTCTGTAGATATTTCAGAAAATTAAATTATCCTTATAAAATAAATAATGATTTATCAGTTACAAACTTCTCCATAGTATTAGCCCACGGTCGATACTAACAAATGAGGAAAATTATTAAAAATATCCCTCTAGCAATATAGCACTCTCCTCCTTTTTTTCATGTTATAACATTTATATATTCAAATATTATATAAAAACTTACACGTTGGTACAGTAATTTAAATGTCCATATTTATTCTATATATCAAATTAATAATTAATAGCATGTGGTATTATTGGAGATGCTGCTTAGTTTTAGCTTTATATCTTCCATTGGTAATTTTCTAAACTTAAATTCTTTTGGCAGTTTTAGCGCCAAATCTTGGCGCAAAATTGTAGTATTTGTGTACTAAAATCACATATTTGTTTGGGGATTATTTGTAAGTGTAGTGATAAATAAGAGAGTAGTTGAGAAATAATAAATAATAATCTTATCAATATGAGCCAACTCAAGATTGGCTCCCACACAAGAGGTCAAATCCAGGTAATTTTGTGTTTGTATATTATTAATTTCAAATTGTATATTAGTGTGTTATTCAAGGTCTATTAATCCATCTCTGGTTGGCTATCCATGTAAGAGATTATTTATCCATGGCGGTGCCTTAAGGCTGTTTGTATATGTTATGTAACCCATACCATCTATTTTGTTTTAACACAAATAAATTGTGCACAGAAATAATTGTAATGAGATTATATTTCATGATTGATTGCTAAGTTTTCAAACCATGGAGTCTAACTATGACGAAGACTTAAACGAAAATTCTTTTTTTCAAGTTTTGCAAACAGATCATCCAGAACTTTTTCAAAAAGCTACGTTAGAAGGATGGATTATTTGTGTTCCTCGTTTAGGATCAATGCCGAAGTATTCACTCTCACATGAAGATTTTTTTAGTCATATTTTGATTCCCAGTGATGAACTTCCAGAAAGTCATTTTAGAACACTTAATGACAAACAAGTGCATATTGTCAACTGTTTGGTTACAATAGAGCAAAGTGAGATTTCACGTCCATACAGCACACACATATTATTTGAAGAAACTTTCTATACAGAAGACTTTTTAAAGTATAAGGTTCTTTGCATTGAAACTCCTTTGATTCGTAGATCGGATTTGAATTCTGGTTTGTGTGAGAGCATGCAGATAATTACAATTCAAACTCTTCGCGATTGTATTGACCTTTTGTGGACAGAAAGTACAGGCAAAGAAGTACTTGAAAAGTTGGATGAAAATATTAAATCTTTTCTGTCGAACAATTTTGAGTTTGAACCCCTCCAGGTTCAGAAAGATCTTGTTGGCGGTTTATATAGTCAATGCCTACAGGCTGTGTTGAGAGATTCTCGACTTAAAGAAAAAACTAGTTTTGACAGACATCTTCTTGAAAATGTTAAACTCTCTGTTGAAACTTATATACATCATGGTATATATAAGAAAATTATTAAAGGTATTACAACTTGCACAGCATATGAAGATGCATTTTTGAATAAAATCATACGCAATTTGTCAGATATTCAACTTAGGGACTTGGATGTACGTGCAGATTTGTATGACACCGTTCCCCAAGCAAGACAAGAACTAGCACGGGTAGATGGATACAGTACAGCTCTTGGTAAGATAGGTTGTTTAAGGAGGATGGTGGCTTCTATCTCAAAGAAAACCACTTCAAATATTATCGAATCATCTGGAGGGAATGTAATAGCTGCAGATGATCTCCTTCCTATGATAATTTTTTTAGTTATAAAATCTGGCCTTCCTAACTGGATAGCTCACTTGACTTTTATGAAACAATTTCACTTCTCGGAATGCACAGGCTGTGAAAATAATGAGTATAATTTTTTAATAACCTCCCTTGAAGCTGCCATTGAACATATCAAGTCAGGTATCCTCCTAGGACCATCGGCTCCGGAAGCTCAGTTTGCTTATGAGTGTCAACAGTTTAATGATGGTCAAGAAATGCTCAGGGACAATAGTATCAAGAGAGAAAACAATGACTCTAAGTCTTCTTGTATTGATTATTTCTTTGAGCAAGTGAAATTAGGGAATATTGAAGAAGTTGAAAAAATCCTGGATAGCAGGCCTAACTTAATTTCCATTAAAAGTGGGAAAATTAAAACTGAATCTGTGTTTATGAAGAAGAAAGAAGAACTAGTAACAAACCTGTGTCACCCACTTTGTTCTTGTGATATATGTGAAGGTTTATTTTCGAAGAGTCTCTGTGATACCAGTCCTACAGTACATTCCTGTGATGATAGAGGTTTTACTGCACTCCACGTTGCTTCGCTTTTTGGACGCCCAATTATCGTGGACTTCCTTATTAACTGTGGCTCTAATGTTAATGCTTCTGATTATAGTGGCTCAACACCACTTCACTATGCTGCAGCAAAAGGTCATCAAAATGCTCTGCTCCTTTTAATTCACTCTGAGGCTAAACTAGATTTACCCGATAGCGATGGAAACACCCCTCTTCATTTATCATCCAACAATGGTCATGAAGGATGTGTGAAGGCATTGTTGTATTTTGCAGAACATCTTGGTTTGCGACTCAACACTAATGTTTCAAATAGTCATGGGGATATGCCTCTTCATCATGCAGCACGCTGGGGCTACTCAGGAATTGTTCAGATCTTGTTGGAACATGGGGCAAGCCCTACCATAGAAAACAAAAGGAAACTAACACCGATGGACTTTGCCCACAGTCTTCATGTTTCAAAACTTTTGTTGAATGCAATGAAAATCAATCAAGTCCCTCTTAATCAACTGTCTCTTAATTCATCACATCAAAATGTTGAAATTGAGCATAGGAACAAAAATGTAGAAATCGCAGCAGCCAGTAAATTGCCATTAGATTTTTCTGATAATACAAATAAGGACGGTCTTTCCACAAGTAGTTCGTCGAGTTCTGTTAAAGAGTGTTTAGGTGTTCATCCTCGGTCAACTGATCAGATCAAAAAAGTGGATAAGCTCTTAAGAGCTATATCATTTGGTGATACTAGATTAGCATGTTACTATCTTGGTTTAGATGGACATCATTCATCTTTGAATGGGGATGGGAAAATCATTTACTCTTCTGATATTAAATCTTTATGTCATCCGTTATGTATGTGCGAAAAGTGTATTCCAAATACTGAAGACAAAGATGAACCTGACAGAGAAATTGAGACTGGAAATGCTGGGAACAATTCTGTGTTGAATGTAAATGTGTGTAATCCTGAAGGTTTCACCCCTTTGCATGTAGCCACAATGCACGGTCGCACGGAAATGGTTAGAATCCTTTTGGATGCAAATGCACACCCGAATGTGACAACCAGGACAAAGGGCGCCACACCATTGCATCTAGCCTGCCAAAACCAACGTTTACAAGTTGTTAGATTGCTTCTTCAATCCGGGAATTGTGATATTGACTTAGTAGACACTCGGGGGAATACCGCGCTTCATTACTGCTGTTTTACTGGGAATACTCGACTTGTTGAGCTAGTTCTCAAATTTGGACCACGATTGAATATCAAAAACATGGATGGGAAATCCCCTACAGAAGAAGCGGAGGAAAAAATGTACCTCACTATTGTTAGTTTGTTGAAAGGAGGCCAGCCAATGTCTCTAGTCTAGCAGAATTAATTACTTTCATGTGTTTTAAGCTTTAGTTCTATCTTTTGATTACAATGTTCAAGACTAAAAAATGGAGAATGATGCGCATCGAGGGTAAGTTTCTTCAATTTATTCCTATATCATATAATGATAAATTTAATGTTTTTTAGCTTCCATACACAACAACAGAAGCATTTCTTTTAATCTTCTATACACAACAACAATTAAATTTACAATGATAACAAAATTAATATTGTAAAATAATTCTATGTAATTAAAAATGTATAGAAATACGCGCTAATTCAAGTTGTCTACAAATGCTAAATTATAACTAAATAGTGATTTAATGTATTTATTAATCACACTGTTTACAAGTACAATTTCCTTTTTTAAGTACTGGTAACACGCCTAAATCTTGTATGTGAACTGTACGTATTCATTTCATGCTTGATAGATAAAAATTTCAGTGACTATTTAAAAAAAATACAAGAAGGAATTGAATGGTCAAGAAATCCTTGAAAATTATAATATTTAGGACTGTAAAAATAGTAATCTGTGAGTGTGTTTGTGAATATAGTGCAATAAATTTTTAGAATCTTGAATTTTAATTAAAAATATGTTGTAGGCCTAGAGGCATGAATTTTAGGTTTTGTTTATAATAATAAACATTTTAATTATTGGGTTTTAAAATACTTTTGGTTCCATTGTGGTATTCTTTTCAATATTTATGTTCCATATTAACATTCTTCTGAGATTTGAGTTTTCTTAAAAATATTAGGCCTAATTATTTTACAATCTTAATTTTACAATTAGAAATTTTCTTTTGTTGTGTTTATAGATTGTTAAAACTATAGCATTTATTGTTATATGACATAAAAGTTAAAGCATCTCACCTTCGACACGCACTTCCCCAAAATAAACTGAGATGTGTCCAACTCCATAATGTAAGCTAAGAGTTTGGAACTGACAAACCTTACTGGTGTCAAATTAACATAGGCCTGTATTTAATTAATTGGAACATTGATTACTACCATTCACTAACATTGTTTTCTAATACAAAAACAAAACAACCCACTTAAGTTTTCACTTAGGCTGTATCTGGATAGTCCAAGGCTCCTTAGTCGGACCCTTGAGTTTTAGACTTGATGCAGTCTTGATGATTTTACATGTCTGGCGCTATTCATAGCGAAGACTGCATCAAACTATTCAAACGGCAACAGCCTTATTTAAAATGGTGGAAAACGTGTCAGTGCTCTAGCAGACGAAACGATAATACTAAAACAATTTCCAGTCAAACACCGCAACTGACATTGTGAGAACAGCGCATGGCAGGTAGTCTTTGTATCCATGGTGACCAAGACCTTGAGAAGAATATATAGGTATCGTTCACGACTATTTGGACAGATCTACACTTGTTCACGTTATTGCCAAAGCAGCTATCAAGGGCACGAGTCAAGACGACGCTGCATAAGTAGACTATTCGGATACAGCCTTAGCCTAACTGAAAATGCTGCTTCAAACTAGATTTTTCACTTGAACTTAATTAGAAACCATTATGCGATGGGGTTGCAACCTCCTAATTCCTTAGTTTTTTTTTTTTTTGCAGCTGTAAAATTTCTTATATATTGGCCTATAATCAATTTTGTCACCTTAGAAATAAATAGTTTACAGGGAATATTATCTAGACCTATATCTTTATGACAATATTTTCTAAACACTTTTAATAACATCTGTTAATAATTTGGTGTTTACTTAAGACCAATCTTACAATGTCACATTAAAGCTCTCATAATTTTAATGGTTTGTAAAGTCTAACTTTCTGTATGACTTCATGCTGTCTTTTACAATACCAGTAGGCCTACCATCTTGTACGCCTCAAGTTATGTGCAGGTGACTTTAGTTCTAAATGTGTTTCTTCTCTAAGCACTAAATTTGTTACAAAGCTTTTGATTGGGTTAATTTGATAAAGGTAATAATAGCCAGCTATTACTACATAATTATATGGAGCTCTCCTGAAAATGAATTAAAGCAGAACACAGGGCCTGATATTTTGATGAAATTTTTAACGTAGGCCTTCTATTTAAAGTTAGGCTACCTCATATTTACTAATATTTATTACAATTTTTATTAACATTTTTGTTGAAATAAAATTATATTTAGGTTATAAATAGACATTCCATTGTCTTAAAATCAAACAAAATATAACCTCACTTTGATACCAACTTTGCATTGAAAACAATATTACTTAATGGAATGTTTTAATACTAATGTGGACTTTATGTTGGGACTACTATCAATTATTTAACGTTCATGTAACTTAGATACCTAAAGGTTTTCTTCATGTTTAAAATGAAAGCAATTATCTTAACCTTTAAATATTGCTTAGAGGAGAACTTTCATGGGATGTGAATGTTAATTGAAAGGTTGGCTACCACATGTTATAGCAAGCCATTTGTGTTGTAAGCAACAACACCATCATCATGGCTCTCTAGTACTTCATTTGCTTGTTTATGAAATTAAGATGTCTTTGATATAGTTTGTTGTTTGTCCCATGAACACTAAAATGCTGTAGCCTCTTATTACACTTTATTTTGTACATCCAGAAAGTTTATTTCATGTATCTAAAGCCTAATCAACTGTATATGCTTGGATTCCATTCTAGTGAACAATTGGTTTTCAAATGGTCCAAATTTATTGTTTGTGTCTTGCTTGAGTTTTTACATAAATCCTGATCACACATTGTGTTTCTTTGTTAAGTGAACGTTAAGCTGATTGTGATCCTGACATTGTGTTTGCTAACTGTAAGATAAAGCTCACATAACTTTGAGCCTTTTTACGTCAATGTTGGCGCTAACCTAATATTGTGAAATAAAAAATACCTCTTTGTTATAACTTAACTTTAAGGAAAGAGACATTGAAAAACTGAATCTTAATGTTGTTTCACATGTATTGTATGTTGTAACTATTGAGTTCTTTCTTCTTCCATTAGCTAGCTTATCTGTTAATTTGATCAAAAAATTAAACAGATAAACTTGTGAAATAGTATCCATAGTATTTGATAAATATTATTTGTAAACTGTGCAATTAGATAAATACTTTTAGTATCATATTCACATATTTAAAATCACATCTTGACATTAGAATAACACAGTGTTTAGTTTTAATTTTTTCAATCTCCTAAGCTTTGCTGGTTCTGTACAATTAGTTATACAAGTGTTTGCTTTCTTCCAAATACTGTGAGGGTAACATTTCAATACTAATTCTTCTATTTTTATGTTACTTAAATTTAACATAAAAAACGACTCTTACTTAAAATTAAATCTTGTTTTGATATCCAATGCCAATTGTCTTAGAATTGCAGTAAAGTTTAAAGGCAAAACTTTATTTAACCAGCCCTTTGCAATTTTGTTTGTGAAACTACATTTATTAGTACATACAACTTTTTAATTTGTTTTTTTTATGGTTTTTTTAGGCCCTCAAGCTATGTACAGACTATAGATTATTTTACTCTAACGTAATGTAACAGCACCTTGAGCAGACCAATGCTCGATTCAGTGCTCTGTACAGTTCGACCCCCTTTTTACAATTATTTCTGGCCTCTAGCCAAGCTCTGAGCCATAACACACTTCGGTAACAAAACCGGCGGGTCAGAAGTGGGAAGGCACACCACACATTTCTTCTTACATTCATCAGAATTCTTATTAATTTCAGCGAACAACTCTATCCATGCGTCGTTAATGTTTTACTTTGTGTTAATGATGTCTTTATTTTAAATCTCACAAAAATAGCCTCTTCTTGTAGGCTTAATTAAGTCTTAACGCTTCTTCCTCTGACCAATCCATGATACTGTGTATAGAAATGAACAAAAGGAAAGAACTCTACAAAATTCTGGACACAACTGGCTGGCTAGAACAAAAGCAAGATAATGTGTTGACACCACCACTCAGAGCGCTGTTACAGGTGCCTTCCACACTGGCAGCCCTTGAGCTGAGACCCGACACGAGCATTCCTTTGATGTTTCTGAATGAGACCGCCTTTGGAAAGAGCAGCTTTCAAACCAAGCTAGGAGCGAATTTTGTTACTATTTGGTGTTATGGATCCCATACACACTATTGAGCATGTTACGGTGCTTGGCTTGAGGTGCTGTTGTGCTACAGCAAATGTTCTATAGTCTCTACATAGCCGATACTACTGTCCAGACTGTGATGTTGGACTTTGCGTTGCTCCATGCTTTGAGGTCTATCACACAAAAAGTGTATTTTAGTTTGTGAAACCATTTGAATTTTTTTTATCTTGAAAACTCTTTTAGTGAAAATGGTTATTTTTGGTTATTGTGTAATTATGTTGTTATTATTGAAACCTAATATTTTATAATTTTTATACTAAAATTGGTTTTAAACTTACATGAATAATAAGTGTTATATAGATTTATCCAGGAATTGTGGGCTGAATACAAAAAACTAAACTGGAAAAAATCTTTTATAAATCTCTCCAGAACTTACCGAATAATTATATAAGCTGATTATCTATTTATGCAGTAATATTTTGATAAAATCACACAAATAGGAACACAATATATTATATTTTACTAATAGAAAATTAAAAAATATTTTTTTTTGTTCATTTCTCCAGGAGTTTTGGATATATATATACTGTACAGAAATTTCTGGGAGAATTCATAATTAAAATTAAGTTAAATTATTTTTAATTGAGTTTAATATAAATAATTCAAAAATGAAAAAAACCCTATATATTTTGATCCCTGAGCTAATAAAAAATGTGATATATTAACACTAAATTCACAAAATACCTCACACCGAAGGGGTTAATGGTGGACAAGGAGGGGTTTGTGTGGAGAAGGAAATCATACAAATTAATAATAGGGTAATTTGACCACATTAAGATACTATTATTTACAAAGATGCCAATAGGAACAAGCAAACATGTGGTTGAGACCGCAATTTTCTTATTGCTGGACAGCTAGAAAAAAAATTACTAGACCAATTTTAACCTACAGTATTCATAATATGTAAAGTCATTTGATTTGTATCTGTCATAAAAGATACCAGATTTCTGATCGTTCTTTAGTCCTAAAATTAATTATATTTCTTTTATTAATGGATTTTGTGTCAGTAAATGATAGTATAAAATAAATTTTTTCTAAACTATTTGAAAATGATTAATTTCTTACGAAATTTGTAATTTGATAAGTAGATACTTATAAAAGTTACATTAACACTAATCATAATACCATAAATTAAATGAATAAGACCACATTTTGTAATTTATTGCTATTTTTCTTAAATTAATTAAAGTTTGGTTATTCATAGTTTTGAGATTGAACACATGGTTAAAAAAATTTAAGTGACAGTTGATTTCTAAACTTTTTTCCCTAAATAAATTCTTGTTGACACACAGTCAATTTTTGTATAAATGCTTAATTTAAGGGGGAGCTGAATTGTATTCATTCAGACATTTCTTAAACAAGCACCACAAATAAAAAGTCTGATTTGTATCCATTATATTAATACCCACAAAATCCTGAATTATGTCCATTCTGAATGGTCTCCATTAAGACAGTTTTCAAATAAACGACTTCAACAAAAATTCTGATTTGTATCCACTGTAATTATTTGCATTATATCCACAAAATCCTGAATTGTATCTATTCTGAATGGTCTCCATTTTCATAATGTCCACAAAATCCTGAATTGTATCCATTCAGACATTTTCTTAAACGAGCACCACAAATAAAAAGTCTCAATTGTATCCACTAGAAAGATTTGCATTATACCCACAAAATCCTGAATTGTATCCATTTAATTGCGGCACTACTTGTCTGATAGATGGCAGTAGCAGAAACTATCCTTAACTCATTCTTTGTTTACTAGAGAGCAGCACTTATCCTTAATTCAGTTTGTTTTTACTAGAGATAGAGTGCAGCACTATCACTATGTTAATATATATAAAAAAGAGAAATACTTATTGGTGTTTCTTTTAAAAGAATAATAAAAGGGTACTTTACAAATCATCGGAGCTTCTTTATTCAAATTTACTGGCTTCGTTAAACAACAACATTTCAAACTGCTAATTTATGCTCTAAGAAATAAAGACATAGGGTTATATTATTTTAACAATCTGTGCTTAAAGGTGGGAAATTGAACATTTAATTTAATGTTGGGTGCCAACACATATTGTGTTCCTCACTGTGAAAATAAGACATGTTGTTATCGGTTTCTCGTAGATGCAGTGAAAGTAATTTTATATTGTTTTTTGTCAAATGGATGGGTCCAAGAGGCTGAAGATTTTTTGGCTACTTTACGTTTACCTCTCAGGTAAGACTTCCTAGTAAATTTCTAAGTTTTAAGAAATACATTCCCGGTACCGACATTAACTTATGGGTTGAGAACGTTTACTGTTACTTTTGAGTTAATATTTAAAAAAACCCCAACTACCTTACATCGCAGTGTTAAGTAAGGCCTTGTGGGTTGAGAACGTTTACTATTACTTTTGAGTTAATAGTTAAAAAAAAACAGCAACCTTACATTGCAGTGTTAAGGCCTCGACACAGACTCTGTAGCTGTAGGTTTGTGGTCCTTAAGAAATCGATGCCACAATATCAGATTGCTCTGGCCATAGAATCCTTATTTGTAAGTCCTTACTCCGTAGAACTTGACCAACTTTAACTTTCTACGGACTAGTTTGTACGGATTACCAATCACAGCCGAGTAAATATGTGCATGCGCATTAGAATAAAAGAACGTATGGCAGTGAGAGGATTCGTCGCAATGGAAACATTTTTCTAAAAATGGGAAGTGCGGCTTCTAGGAAATTTTTTTCTGAGAAATACCAAGTTTTCAGAAATATTGACTTTTCTTATGTAGGTTCAACACCCTTATTAAAAATATTAAAAGTGCTTGTTTTGTTTTCATCCAAAATACTAGTACATCTGTTTTCATTTTCAGGCTATTGCAAACACTTATTTATTTTAAGTTTTATAACCCGCCTCGGTGGTGTAGTTGACTAACGCGCTTGTCGTGTTAAGCTTGACTGCTGAGGACGGGGAGATCTAGGTTCGAATCTCGGTCGGGGGAACGTTTTTTTTGGTTCCTAAATGGTTTTCCACTCTCCCTCCACGCAAATGCGGGTTCACTTCCTCTATTTCAACCTTCCCAATCCCTAATCCATTAGAGTAATTAGTACTTAAAGTGTATAACCCGAACGGGTAGTAAGACATGGTGCTAAATATTAGTATTTTAAGTTTTATAGTTAAAATTGAGTAATAAATATTTTCTTGTGATTGTACTTAACCTAAATTTTAGTAAAATACTGAAAGTTTTCTCGACAAAGTTGTTTTTGGTTTCTTTAATTTTTATATTATGATCAGCTGACTACTGATGCTCGCTTCTTGCTGTAGACGATTTTCTTTCAAATTTTCTTATTGGACGAAGTCTCTTACTATCTCATTGGTTGAAACGGTCATGTGATTACGGATATTGACTCTGTAATTGTAGGGTTATATATATATAACCCTACAATATATATATATATATAGTTAGAGAGAGCGAGAGAGAGAACAAGCACCTTATACACACATATATTTATTCTGTAATGTTTATAAAAATAAGTCCTAAAATCCGTGTTTAGATTTTAAAGTAATAAGACAATAAGTAAAAAGATTGTATTTTTAAAATTAATATAGAGATAGTGCTGCTCTCTAGTAAACACGGAATCAGTTAGGATAAGTGCTGCTCTCTAGTAAACATGGAATTAGTTAACGCGAGTTTCTTCTGCTGCCATCTATTAGACAAGTGGTACTGCAATTAAATGGATACAATTCAGGATTTTGTGGGTATAATGCAAATCTTTCTAGGGATACAATTGAGACTTTTTATATGTGGTGCTTGTTTAAGAAAATGTCTGAATGGAGACCATTCAGAATGGATACAATTCGGGATTTTGTGGACATTATGAAAATGGATACAAATCAGACTTTTTATTTGTAATGTGTGTTTAAGAAAATGTCTGAATGTAGACCATTCAGAATGGATACAATTCAGGATTTTGTGGGTATTATGATAATGGATACAAATCAGACTTTTTATTTGTGGTGCTCGTTTAAGAAATATCTGAATGGATACAATTCAGTTGTCTCTAATTTAGGGCAGGTTTGTGAAGCTTTCATTATACTGGGCCAAATTATTACAACTATGGTGAAAATTGCACGAAATTTTTGAAGCTTTTCTCAATATAATGCAGTGTTTTATTAAACTGGGAATTTTTCAAAAATTAATTTTTTAATACTTTTTATTTGTTACACTAAATATCATCATTCAGAGAACTACATGGTAACAATTGGGGAAACAGTGTCATTTTATTGTTTCTGCATGGTCTTAATGGTTTAAGCCGTCACTCTCACAATAGACTGGACTGCTGGGGATAGCGAGATGGGTGTTCAAATCTCGGTCGAAAGGGTGGTTTTTCTTAAATGGTTTTTCACTCTCCTTCCATGCAAATACTGGTGTATTTTTTCTAAATCCAACCTTCCTCATCCATAACACAATAAAGTAATTAGTACATGTCTGTGTAACCTTAACAGTGAGTGAGTGAGGGAGACTTTGTGCTAACAAAATCATCCCTCAAATATATGACACATCAAGCAATGCTGGATTGTCAATGTTGCCAATTGCTCCTTCTAACCTCAGCACAGTCATGAAATTATACAGCTTGGTTTTCATGTTCATATTGATAACTAGAAAAATATTAACTAATGAATAAGTTTGTTTTATTGGCATCTTGTGTGAACCACGTTAAAGAGAAAAGGCATTACTGATGAAATTAATAATTTTCATGCAAGTATTTTTTTACCACAAATATATGCGGAATTATAACAATTATTTATTATTTTTACAAATAATGTGTTGTTAATAGCTTACATTTAATATTAAGCCTAAGGCTTCGGCAATACTTGCAATTTGGTTGTCAGAAAGCCAAGCGATGTTATTTATATAGGAGATCCAAAGCCACTCATGTTTGTGATCAAGTCTAGAGTGTTGCCACCCTAGTATATATCAAGGCTTTGTGTGCTGATGTCCTGGTTGTTGTCTTTTTATAGTGGCAGCCAGCTCGCAAATACATGATCGTAGCCTAAATGTGTGTAGTATTATATTCCATAATGTTTGTTTATTTATTATGAGTAAGGTCAAGTTTTTTTTTACACAAGGCATATGTAGGAATTGATGAAAATCTAATAAAATGTTCATCCTGAAATAAATAATTTCATTACTGTGGCAAAAGTCATTGTTCTAGAATAGGCTCTCCCTGGGTCTGTTAGAAAATTTATTTGCTTGTCATTTATCCCCATGCTGTATTTTTTAATAATAGCGAAATTACCCCTCCACCTCATGACAACTGATGTTGCCATTAGATTTGGCAACAGTTAACTGAAAGAGAGTGACCCACTGTTCTTTCAGCTTTGATATTTAGTATAATAGTCACAGGAATTACTTTTTGATTTTGCCAATATGCTCGATTTTAAACAAGTGCACCGAGGTTGTTTGTAGTTCCCCTCCCACCCCACACGATTTCTCAACCTCTTTTTATGTTAACGCTAGAGCACTAATTTCAAATCAAACTGTCCTACCTTGTTTTAATAGATTTTAGGCCTATAGTTTTTAACTGTTTACAAGCACATAGGCACTAGATACAACTATAGCATTGATAAAACTTCTGATGTTAACCAACCGCTTGTACGCTTTATTTATATGTATTTACTAATTTTGGAGAGTATTGTATCAAACATAATTTATTTGAAGGTGGATTTTACATTTTATTATGTTTAGGGAGATATTTATTAATACTGGAACAATTATTGTTAGTCGAGTATAGCCAACAAAGGGTAGTTTGGAAGCATTTTTATTTTTAGTCTAAATTATACTGTGCACTGTGGCTCATCAAGGATAAAATTGGACTTGTGATCGAGTTAAAAAACTAAGATTATAATTTATGCTTGTTATGGAAAAACGTGTCTTAATGGTATTTACATGCCAAGCACAAATATTCTATAACCATTATATAGTTGTGTGAATCGCCAACATAGGTGGTAACCTTGAAAAAAAATGTGTATATGAGGAAATATATTTTTAGAGATGGGACTTTTAATCGCTTGCTAAATCCCTATAATATCTATTTTGGATAGTACACTTTTGAGAATTGCCAAGTAAAAACCCCAATCTCAAATCTCAAGATTTGAAATCCCAATATTTTATACAATCATTAAGCGTTACTAGGAAATAAATAAAATAACAAAAAAATATAAAATTGTATACATATAATTCATTTAAATAATGTTATTTTTTAAATGTTTCAAATATCAATCCTTATCAGTATCTGCTTATAACCTAAATAGACAGTGAGAGACAATGAAAAACTAAATAAATTAGGTATTGCCAAACCTTCATAGAGAAATCTATTTTGTGGGTGATGCTTATTCTCCAAACAAAAGTAGGTTTTATTTTGTTTTATTTAATTTTCAATAAAATTGTGAATTTTTAAATATTTGGAAATGTATATAGATTTTGAATCAAATTTTTGATTTGTAAAAAAGGTTCTGACCCATTTCTAAAAAATATATAAAATTTATCATTATTTAAAGATTACTTGTTTTTTTTGAAAAGCTGAATGTAAATGACTGATGTGAGTCTAAATGATTATAGATTTGTTTTTGTGTTTATATGATATTTTTTTTATGATTTATTCATAGTACATTGGATATTTGTATTCACTCATTGCAATATTTTGTATCTATTGACATAGTGTTTATATTTTAAAGATAATCAAAACAAGAAATAAGTCATGTTTGTGTAACAATAACGTGTTTATATTTAGATTAGTTTATTTTCATGTAAAATCATTGCAATAAGGCCATAAATAGTTATTTTTGTTAGTTTACAAATTAACAATATTTAGACTAGTTGTAAATTTTAGACACTTTTTTTTCATGTAAAATCACTGCAATAGTTATTTTCATAAGTTTACATAGAAACAATTAACAAAATATAATTTTTTACCTTTAATTACTACACTGTCTAACTTGTCACTGAAAACATGCTTGCTTTATGATTTAAAAATAATGTATATAACAAAAGTGAGACTGCATAAAGTTGTATTATTTTCATATATGTATAATTTATTCTAGAATATATGAAATGGTTTCTAAAATCCCTGTGATATCCAAACTCTTCTTTTTAACCTTTCAGGGGTCACCAGTTTAAATTTCATTATTAGCTACTTGAATAATTACTTTTATTTAGAGATGGGATGCTCAAATCCTATGGTAATCAAGATATATGGTATATATAAGATTTTTTACTGAGTGTTATGGTGAGACAAGAAATAAAAAAAATTGAAAATATATTATTTACAAAATGCGTTACACCTAATTTTATTGAAATCAAACTAAGCTTATTCTAAAATTTCATATCACTTGCTTTATTATAAATGTCTAAAAATATTAAACTATTTAAAATAATCTAATACTCAAAATGTAAAAAATTAAGATATAGGTGGGAGAATCTTATGATCCCGTACATGGGGGAAGAGGGAGTCAAAAATCATTATATATATATATATATATATAAAAATAAATAAATAAATAACCCGCCTCGGTGGCGTAGTTGGCTAACGCGCGAGTCGTGTTTAGCTCGACTTCTGAGGACGGGGAGATCGAGGTTCGAATCTCGGTCGGGTGAACTGAGGGTGGTTTTTCACTCTCCCTTCACGCACATGCGGGTTCACTTCCTCTAATTCAACCTTCCCAAATCCTAACCCATTAGCTTAATTAGTACTTAAAGCGCATAACCTGAACGGGTAGTAAGACGCGGTGCTAAATAATAATAAATAAATATATATATATACACACACATACATATATTCTAACTACCCTCTCCCTCTCATAATAAAATACTGAACCCCCTTCTCCAACAAAACCCTCAAGTAATCTATCGCTGGTGAATAAAAAGTATAGAAATTTGCGAGCTTCTCCCAAATAATGGCCAATTTCCACATGTCATAATATTTAATATTAGATCATCAATCCACACACACGCACACACACACACACACACACACACACACACACACACACACACACACACACACACACACACACACACACACAGAGAC
>CABFVX010008192.1:0-25715 GCA_902151425.1 Timema shepardi | reverse complement strand
CGGTCCCCATATCGAAATCACCACGTCACTCCCGCGTCACGAAAATCGGTTACGTCACCGAATAAACCGGCCCCCATACTACTAATTGTTACTATTAACGTTACTATTAGTATTTTTATAACCATACAATTTCTAATAACTCTTTTAATAAACAATTTATAATACATTTTGATCAAAACAAGTAATTTATATTTGTTTTCAAGCACTAAACCATATTTCCTAATCATGCGCAACTTCCCATACCCTGTTAGGAGAGACTGCGTGTGATTATTTTTTTAAGTTGTACAATATTAATAAAAAGAGAAAAAGAATTGAAATATTGGTCACTAAATATGCCTAAGATACCTAAGAACACATTTGTAAGCTTATTATTTAAAAAAACTCCAACAACAATTTTTTAACTATTGTTTCCGAATTGTGTTCAATCTCTCCTTCCTTTACCTTACATCATTTGTGAAGATATATTATATGATTGCATTAACTGTAAGACCTTCCTATCAGACCTATGGAGTTGAGATTTTGCAAGCAGGTAGCCCCTGGAACTCGAAATGGTGAATGAATATTTGATGACCAAACATTCCCTTGGGTGTTTCCATGTTGTTTCTTTGTTTTGTTTATAGGCCAAAACAATTTCTTAAGCCAAGCATAAAATCATTTGTTTAGTCATTACTGACGGTTAGTAGCTATGTAAGTAGCAGGTGGAGGGTCAATTTACAAACTTACATTACATATTTTGAAAATAGACGGGTGAATTAGGTTTTTTTTTTTTCCTAAATGGCTTTCCACTCTTCCTCCACACAAATGAGGGTTCACTTCCTCTAAATTCAACCTTCCCAATTCCTAATCCATTAGCATAATTAGTACTTAAGCGTAAACCCGAATGTGTAGTAAGACGCGGTGCTAAAATCATCAATAATGTACCTGAAATGGCCTCTGGATTACATTTACTAATAATAAAACTATAGATACTTTACCTCACCCCTTTAGCTTTCACTGAAACATAACTTCAGTGTTATTTATGAATGTATGTTAAAAGAACCGCCCCGGTAAGCCGAAAATTCCTATGCAGACGTTCAGCTCTATAATATATTATGTAATCAGCTACTTATGTTTTATTTCAAAATATTGTTTACGCCAAAATGAAGTCTAAAGATTATAACAAGGATCTTTATCCTTAAAAATCTCATATTTTGAGTTTTATTATTTATTTTGTGATGTGATATTAGCTCATTTTCAATGCCTTTTTAACCATATTTGCGGAGCTTTGTTACTAGGCTTGATGAAAAAGGTGTCTAGACTAAGCCTCCCCTTAACTAAATACATTAATTATTTGGTAGGCTAACAACAGAAAGTTTTAATTTCGATTCTAACAACCAGGCCATTAATTGACGGCTTTATGGGAACAGAATAAGAATAATTGAATTAAAAAACCCACATAAATGTGCCTATTTGTTTTCTAGGTTTCAGGTTAAAATGAAAATATGGATTTGAGTACTACAGGATTCAATCCATCTCTAATTTTAAGTAGGCCTACATATTATGAATAGGACCAGGATAATATAATAGGGATCCAATCTGTCCATGGATCAAAATGTTGTGTACAATATTTTAATGTAAGCTATTTTGGGGTTTTGACATTTCTGGAAAAACTTGTTGAAACAATTAAGGTTAGATTCTGTTAAGCTGAAACAGCTTATAATTTTTTTTTAAAAGTCAACTAATGTGTATTAAAACTACTAGGGAAAGACGGGAATGACATTTTTACTGTATGACGAGAACGGGAGGGGAAATGAGTCAAAATATTGGGAAAGGGAAATTATAAAAATGATGTGTTGGAAATAATTTTAAATTAAAAATTTATTGTATTGATTTTCAAGCTGATACAATAATAGTTGCAAAAGACTTAATGTACAAAAAACATTAATATGAAACAAAAGAGCAGACCACTTAGTCACATTTGTCAAAAGGATTTTGGTTTTGGTTTAGAGTATAAAACCATAATGCAGATAGGTTCTGTACAGACCTTGGTTAAAATTCAATAATATAGATTGTGAGTATTAATATTAATTCAAAATAATAATAATTCTGATTGCAATGTGATAAATAAACTAGCCCAGCGTTATTCACAGTCCCAAGGTCCTGTTGTTTTGTCATTATTTTTTTACATGAAATATAGATACGCCCTTTTCTAATTAGTATTATGTTTAGATTAAAAAAAACAATCTAAATAAAGGACAAAATTAGTTTTAGATTAACACTATTAGTAGGTATTAACTGAAATACATTAAGGTAATGTTAAGTCCTGTATTGTTCGACGAGCTAAAAACTCTTGATAGGGCTTCCATAGTCTTAGCACCCCTTGAATCTTCCTATTGAAAGCGTTTAGGAAAAATTATAGATTATGATAATTCTTCCATTCTTCCATTCTTACAACAAAACAAAGCACAGAAATTATTCACATAAACAAAGACTTTCTTGAGTTGCATTAGTTAACAAGTTTACCACCAGAGTGAAACAAAGTACAGCATGGGTATTTAAGCGCGAATTACAATATTCTGACACACTCCCTTAATGAGCACCTAAAAAAATGTTTCTAATGTCATAGTGGCATTGTTAAACACTATATATATACACTGAGCATACATACAAACAAACAGAATTAATTCACCACTTCAAGAAGACTCAATTACCAAATCAGCACATAGTCGTTGAAAAACCTCACGGGGTAATGGCTTCGTAAGGATGTCGGCAAGCTGATCCTTCGATACGGTATATCGCTGCTCGATATCCCTATGTTAAAATCGCTCCCGAATGTAGTGGTAGTGAATATCTATGTGCTTGGTACGCTTGTGATATTCTGAATTTTTCACAAGTTTTATGGCACTTTGATTGTCAACAAAGATCACCATTGGTGCAGCGGCTTCTTCAAAGATGTCCATGAACATAGTCCTAAGCCACAGAGCTTCTTTAGATGCTGCTGAGACTGTCATATATTCAGCTTCGGTGGTTGAAAGGGCTACTGTTTGCTGTCTGGTACTGCTCTAACTAATAGGACCATCCGAGATCTTGAATATGTAGCCTGTTTTCGATCGTCTTGTATCAAGTTCTCCGGCATAATCAGTGTCTGAATATCCCACAATGGTAATTGGGTCTTCGGATTTTCAATACATTACTCCATAGTTGGCTGTGCCTTTGAGATATTTAATAATTTTCTTGACACTGTTCCAGTGATTTTTGTCAACGTTGTTGCAATATTTGCTGACTTGCCACACTGCAAACGCTATATCAGGTCGATTAACTGTGCAAATAAATATTAATGCGCCAATTGCTTCCCTGTATGGTACATGCTTCATTAATTGGTCTTCTGCTGCGGCTTGTAGGTGAACACTGGAATCTGCAGGCACGCTACAAGGATTAGCGTCCAGAAGATTGAATCTTTTGGCAATCTGGTGTATGTAGGTTGATTGTCCAATGAAGAGTGTACCATCTTCTCTATTGTATATCTGCATCCCCACAAAGAATTCTACTGATGATGTCGTGATCTCAAAACCCTTCTGCAACTCATTGATTACAAAGTTACATGATGTTTTATTTGGCCCCATCACAAGACCATCGTCGACAAAAAGGATTAGAAAGACACGATTCCCCTTAACATCGGCTTTGTAGATACACTTGTCTCCATTAAATTTCCTGAAGCTAAAATCCTTTATGAATTGGTCGAACATTCGGTTCCAACATCGTGACGATTGCTTCAGACCATAAAGACTCATATTGAGTTTACAAACAACATTTGAATCCACCTGTACCCCTTCTGGAGGACTTATGTATATCTCTTCAAGATCTCCACTGAGAAATGGGGTTTTGACATCAAATTGGGTTAGTTCATAGTCAAATCTAACTGCAATAGCGAGTCGTGGGGGAAAATGTTTCATTGTAGTCTATTCCCAACTTTTGTGTGTAACCTTTTTCACACAAACGTGCTTTATATCTCGTAATCTCCCCCGAAGAGTTTCTTTTAATTTTAAAGACCCATCTTGAGCCGATGGTATTGATACCATTGTCCATGTGTCATTCTTGGATTCCTTATCCAACTTCTTTCTTCCGTTTTGCACCAGCATATAGGCTTCATATCCAAACGTCCTTACATGTGACAGCTGAGGCTTTTTTCCGGTCCACAGTTCCAGGGGTGTTGAGTTATGTGCCTGCTTTGTAGGTGTATGGTTTAATATGTATACAGCACAAGTTACAGCTTCCACCCAAAGCTCTTGAGGGAGGTTACTGCTGCAAAGCATCGTCCGGGCACTCTCAACAATTGTGCGCATATCTCTCTCTGAGCGAGAGTTTTGTTCGGGTGTGTATGGCGCTGTTCTCTCAGCAATAATCCCTTTTGAGGCAAGAAAATCCTGAAATTCCACATTGATGTATTCTCTACCATTGTCTGTATGGAGTATTTGCACACTTCGCTTGTATTTTGTTTCTAAAATCTTACAAAAATCTTTAAAACATTGTAGTGTATCACTTTTATGTTTAATGAAAGATACTACTCTATAGCCAGAGTAGTCATATTTGAAAGTAACAAAGTAATTAACTCCTCCTACAGACTTGACTGGCATGACACCAAGATCACAGTATATTAACTCACCAACCTTCAACTTCTGATGGGTTGGGGTGTTGAACGGGAGCTTGTGGTTATTTCCATGTGCACAGCCAGGGCAAAATAAATTGTCTACATAACTCAGATCTACACCCTCGGCTAAGCCTTTTGAGACTAACTCCTTCAAAGCTCTAACATTAATGTGGCCGAGGCGTTCGTGCCATAGCCTCAAACTATTCTGAGTAATAGAATTGGCTTCATTTGAGGTTAGAGTCTGAAAAAGCATTTTATACAGGTTATTTGGCTGGCGTTCACTACAAGCGGCTAATTTTTCTTTTTCAAACACTTCAACAAAATTGTCTGATTTTATTTTTTTCATTCCTAGCTTGTTGATTTTCCTTCAGACATGAGGTTCTTTTTCAGTTCCGAAACAAATAGGACGTCTCTAATGACCGAGTAATACCACTGACCATTCAGCAACTTACGAATCATCACATAAACTTTCTCTTTGACAAAAAGCTTGTGGTTGTCACCAAGGCGCACAGAATAACCATCACTAATCTCTTCAAACTTGTCAAAGTAGTCTCTGTGCCATGTCATATGGCTGGAATTCCCACTATCCATGGTCCAAGTAGTCTCGTCAGAAAAAGAAATACATACATTTGCTTCCTCAACATTAAAGGCAAAAAAATCTGACTGGTCAGCTCTGCCTTTATCAGAAACTGGTCGATTTTTCTTCTCACTCCGGCAGTCACGGGCAAGGTGGCCTTTACGTTGGCAGTTATAACAGGTAAGTTTTCTTATGGTTTAGTTACTTTGTTTTCCTGCTTCTTAAAATTGTGGTTTATGTCCACGAGATTTAGTTTCTCGGTTAGCTATAGAAGCTAAAGCAGTTTCTTGCTCTTCCCCCTTAGTCAGGCTCACCTCTTCATCAATCAGGCGGATGTCAAATGGTGATGGTTTGTTTGTCCTCATTCATGGAAAGCCAGGCCTGTCTGAAACTCTTATATTTCAGAGGTAGACTATTCAAGATCTTGGTCATGATAGCTAGATCGCTGACTGAATCTTCGACCTCTTTTACTTGTCGGGCAAGAGCTTCCACTTTTGCGATGTGTTGAGCCACTGAATCGGCTGAGCTCCAATGATAATGATAGAAACGCTCATGTACTACCATTTTATTTGTTTCTGATCTGTGCTCATAAATAGAATCTAGTTTGCTTATAATTTCATAGGACGATTTATAATTTTCAATCAAGGCAATCTGACTGAGCTCCATAGCTGAGGTAAGGGTAAACATAGCTACGGCGTTCCTTTGTTGCCATTGATCAATTGCCTTATTTGCATTTACAGTAGGCATAGCTTCCTCACCTTTTGCGATTTTGAAAATACCTTTGGCGCGTAGAGCGCAAGCCAACTGGAACTTCCACTGCTGGTAGTTACTACTATTAAACTTATTAACACTTGATATGTCGATCTTTTCCGACATTTTGACTAACGTTCAAGGTTAAGATCAAGGTATATTCTTAGAGAAACAGATTCTATTAAGTAAATAAACTTATTTGCGTAAAATTACTTGAAACTTCACTTTTTAGTTTAACTGATAAACATAAATTTTCCGCGAGAATGTTCACTTAGATATTATGACACTAAGCTTAATGTGCTCATGAAAAACAATTTTCTTGCGACGTTAACAGCCACGGCAGCATGGATAACTCGAGCAACAAAAACTACGAAACTGATTCGTTCTATTTTTAGAGAACCAACATTGTATTAGGAACTAATCCTGGGCCCATAACCTATTGAAAGCGTTTAGGAAAAATTATAGATTGTGATAATTCTTCAACTCTTACAACAAAACAAAGCACATAAATTATTCATATAAACAAAGACTCTCTTGAGTTGCTTTAGTTAACAAGGTTACCACCAGAGTGAAACAAAGTACAGCCTGGGTATTTAGGCGCGAATTACAATATTCTGACACTCCCCCCTCATTGTTCAGCTGGATCTCTGCTTGCAAGTAAGTGACCTTGTAGTTTACCTTGCAAAGGTACCCGTCCTTCGCCCCCTTAGCCAATAGTGTTGAAAGACTCAAACTGGCAAAAGGAGCGCAACCATTTTAACCAAGAGGGTATGAGTATATTATTTGTCTGTGCCCTTGGTACTAGTACATTAGATAAGTTTCATACAGATACAAGTGTAGGCCATTATATTGGATTCATAGTATAATTTCAAATATTGAACCAAAGTAAACATTTAATATTGTATTATATTCTACAGTCTGTAGTGACTATAATGATTTGTAAATTAATATGTTTTTCTGATTACCTCCGTGGCTAAAAATCTTTGTTGGAAAATAAAAATTTACTTTTGAAGACCAAATTCAGTAAAATTCTTAAAACTTAACCAAATAAACTTTGATTCACACCAAAATGGAGTGTTAATGTGCGAACAGGTTAACTTGAATATGGCCTAGAAACAAGGGTGTACTGGCACACTGCAAGCAACTCGTGAATACAAATATGACAGTCCTTAGGGCGGCTGCCTTGGTCAGTGAAAAAGTATCAACCATTGTCAGGCCACACGCTAAATACAATGGTCTGCGACTTTGACTCATCTGAACTATAAAATGAATTCTCAAATAAAAATAAATCACGCAGTCCTAATTAAGGTGTGCATACAGAAATAAAGCAGGCTGACTGATTACCTGTTTCCAACGCTGAAGTCCAGTGAGTGTAGGTGTACAGAGAGGACGCAGACAAAAGCCTAAAAATCTGCCAGTTGTCACATGTTACTACCACCGTCAAGATGTGGTTCATCATCTGATGATAGTGTTACTTCAAAATTGATCAAAAAAATAACGGTATGCATCCAATAAATCGTGGTAGGAAAGATGGCGATTATCGCCATTTATTTAATGAGCTAAAGCCAGACAAAAAGAAATTTTCAATGCACTATTACATTTTAGAAAGAGAAGGCTTTGAGTAACATCCAAATGAAGTGTCTGTTGAATCTAATCAAACAAAGGAATAAAGACAACCTACGGAAAGACCAGCCAATTTAGCTTAAATAATTAAAGATTATTTCACAACATTTATTTCACAGCAAAGATTATGACTGAGTGGTGAAAACGCAAAGGTTGGCGGGGAGACAGTCTATTTTCACAAATTTCAAATTACAGTTGAACAAGTTTTATCAAATATATAAACAGTAGGGTCTATATACATACATACATACATAAAGTCCCATTTTTATAGGAAGAACAGTTGAATTCACCAACATTGATTGGATGTTAGAAACATTTGACATTATAGAAATATGTTTTATTTGATTGATTTAGTATACCGTATATATATATATATATATATATATATATATATATATTCATCTAAAAATTATAATAACACTTTTAATACTACTTTCTTATTTATTGCTTAGAAATTTGTCTTTATCATATTAATTATATGGAGTTATAGTCTAATAAAAATGTAATATTTTCATTTAAACCATTGTGGCAACATGAGCTACACTAGTGCAAAGATTTATAAATTAAATGTATTAAATTTCCACATTTATCTTATTAGAGCCAATAGTTATAAACCCTAAACAAATTATTTGTTTGTAAACCTTATACAAAAAGAGGAGAACAAATATTGGTTTCAAATAAAAGTTATTTAGTTTTTATACTCGGTGAATGAACACTATTAGCGTTGGGTATTGGTATTATCAAAATAAACAAATACTCTTTACCAAGTGTCCATCTTGAATTCTTAAGTAAGGCAACCTTTGAAAAATCTCCACTTTGGTTCTTTAATATAAACAAAGAAGATATATATAATCACAAAAAGTTATAAAACAGTTATTTTTACAACCAACATTTATTTTGATTATATATATCGCGTGCAAGCCAACGAGATTAAAAGCATACGTTTGTTTTTTGTCTTTGTATAATTTGTATTGATTATTAAAAAGATCGGACGAAAATGAACTTGATAAGATAATTTTTTTCCAGTAATTTATTTAATAAAAGTTACTGTTTTTGGCACGTACGATCTGTGAAATAATCGTAAAGTTTATTTGCAGTTGTTTCTTTGTATAAATCTTTTTTGGACTTCTTTATTCTTGTCTATGATTGATTGCAAAGTGTTTGTGGCAGTGACATATATTTATGATATATTTAATTTTAAAGTTAATATATTTTCTAAATTTAAAATTGCGTGTATATCAAGAAAATAATTGGGCCCCTAACCTATTTAAACCACAAGATTGTTGTATTAACCTCTTGACTAGGCTTAGGGTGGGAAAAATTGATGTCAATATAGTATTAATACAAAACGTAATAAGATGAATGGGTTTTAATTAAGAGAGATTTATTAGTTTAGATATTTTTCTATTAACATAACTTATTTTAGTGGTTTGAATTTGTATTAAAATGTTTGTAAATACATTTCTCAATCACGTGTTTTAACGCAAATATCTGGTACATGCGTCCTCTACCTGGCATGAAATCGCATTGCGCAACCCAAATCTTGTCCTGAGTTTTTTCACGCATTATAATTCTTACATTCACTCTTACTGCCTTTACCTTTGTACAAAGGAACAATTACGGCATTCTTCCAATGATTAGGACTTTTTAAATTCCAGTACATAGATTTAAAAGCTTAAATAATCTGGCAAAAAGTACCTAACCTCCACACTTTGGTATTTCACTTTCCCATTTACACCCACAGCTTTGCCATTCTTTAACACTTTCAAAACTCTTAACATCTCAGACCTCAGACCTGCAATCTCGGAGAGTATTTGGGTGTATGCAGACTATTTCTAAGAATGAGGTATAATAGAAACAGATTAGGACGGCAGTGTATAAAAGTGTGTTAATGCCGGCTTTGCCGTATGGATGTGAAGTGTGTGTATATCAGGAGAAACCCAAGAGAAAGGTGAATGCAGTTGGAATGAGATATTTTTAAAAAAATATTTGAAAAAAACTTGTATGGACTCTCCATAATGAATGGATGCTGAAATATTGGGCTTAAAAGTGAATCCAATCGTCAAAAGGAAGGAGTGGTCCATATTATATTAGGTTAAATTTTGTATAATGTTTGAAAAAAAGAATAATTAAAGTTTTTTAAGAATTAAAGGGCATGTATGACAATATGGATGCTGTCGAAGCGAGTGGAGTATGCAAGGATAGAGTATCATGGATAAAGTTAGTGTGAATCAATAAGTACTAAGTTGTTTTTAACTCATTTCTTGTCTACCCCGTAAGGGGGTATCGTGACATTGTATGTGTGTAAATGGTGATGTTACAGAATTTTCATGCTGACCTCTTTTTATTTTTTTTCAGATATGAAGACTACCTCGATAAACGAGGGTATTCTGGAGAAGCCAAAGCCATGTTTTTATCGAGAATGAACAGTTTGGTTGGTAGGAAGATAGTCGATCTTCAGCCCCACCAGTCTAAAAAAACGAAGCTTCCCTGCTGATTAAAAATGTTATGACTAACTATGTATATTATAACACATTAGAACTCTTTACGATTATTTTAAAAGACCTATTTTTACTTAGCGTAAAATACTTAAAAAATGTTTTGTTTTGTAATTAGCAACAAAAAAAAATGTTTTGTTTCAGGAACAGCTCCTTTTTTTGCCCACCACCATCACCCACAAAAATAATTTGTAATTTTGAAAACCCAGAATAATCAACTTATTTATTTTGTTTGCAATAAATTGATTGGTGACGACTAATGAGATGAATATACTTGTCTTTAAAATAAATTGTAAAAAATTATATGCATAATTAACCTTTTATTCTTTATCATAGTTAAATAATGTATATTTTATTAATCATAATTACAAAATATAACCATAATGAACCTTTTATTCTTAATCATAATTTTTAAAAAACGATTAAACTATTTTGTAAATATGTGTTTTTTTATCACTAAGGCCCAATCTTACAATGTCACGTTAAAGTCCTCGTAACTTAACCGTTTGTAAAGTCTAGCCGTTGGTTAAACTTAGCGTTGCGTTTTACGATACNAGGCCCAATCTTACAATGTCACGTTAAAGTCCTCGTAACTTAACCGTTTGTAAAGTCTAACCGTTGGTTAAACTTAGCGTTGCGTTTTACGATACTATTTTTATGTGCTCGTCAAATTACGGATAGGTGCCTTCCATTAGTTCTTAGCTTTAACTTTCTCGGAGCGCTAGATTTGTGTCAAAGCTTTTGATTGGCCTAACTTGACCATAGAGAATATAACCAAGTCATTACAACGTCTATGGAACTGTTATGAAAAAATCAATCAAAACGAGTTCAATTCATCAAGTTTGTTTAGGTTATCTGCATTATTTTATCGTATTTATTTTCCTGCTAAAATGTCTGTTGATAATCATAAACGCGAACGAAGTGTAAATTTTAGCAAAGAAGAGGAAATGTTGCTGATTGAATTAATTAATCAAAGTCGTCATAAACATACAATAAATCAGCCATTTCATAATATAAATAAAAGTAACCTCACTTTAATAATAACAACAATCACCTTGAAAACAATATGGCGGAGTGTTTAACGTTGTTAATGTGGACGTTATGTTTGCTAACCGGAAGGTAGACCTCGCGTTAACTTTACGAGCACATTTACGTGAACATTAGCGCTAACCAAACATTGTAAAATCAAAAGTAGTGGTCGTTATCGCTTAACCTTATGTTTAGCCCTAACGAATAGAATAACATGACATTGTAAAATTGGGCCTTAATCTCAATTCCATGATTTAAACTTGTGAGCCAACACATAACATAGCAACCCAGAAATAATCAACACGAACCTGAGTAAAATACCATAGCAACCCAAAGAGAACCAACCTCGAACAGAGCAAGATACCATAGCATCCTGGGCCTGAATTCACTAATGGGGACAAATATTTGCGCCGGCACAAGTTTGAAAGATGTGCCCAAATCCCTATTCACTAAAAAAGCAGGCGCAATTTGAGAGCAAAGTTGTGCCTTTTATTCGCCACTACTCAAGAGTGAGTGATACTATTAAATCATGATCGTCACTTCAATAAATTTAAATGGCGGCATATTATCATTGTGGCTTAAAATACAATAATTACTTAACTTTACTCCAATTAATAATAAAAAAATTAAAATAACATACGTCTCTCAAGGCTAAAATTTGTTTCAATTTAGATAGTGGTAACAAAGCAATTACTTACCTTTTATTGTTGAAATTCCACATTCAAACAAAGAAACGGCATTTCTTGCATCATAGAAACAAGTATGTCTTGCATTATTATAAAATAAAACCACGAACTGTGTAATCTTTGTTTAGATAAAAAGAGGTTTGTATTCTTTCAAGTCCAAAGACATCTTGTCACTAAATATGCCGGTTAGTAAAGCTTTAAAATAAGTTTTAGAGTTTTTATAAAAAATTTACATCTTGTGAATGTGGGGAATGCCAGGCCTCCACCGTGGTTCGGATTCCACGTTAAACTGTAGGTCCTCCATTTCATCTCACAATCACCCTACCACAACACATTAGCGTAAGTGCGTATAACCCGAACGGGTAGTAAGACGCGGTGCTAATAATAATAATATAAATATTTTATTAATGGATCTTAAGCTTTAAACTAATAATATAAATAAAAACAAAATAATGCACTAATATTGTTTTTGTAAAGCAACAAGAACAATACCATAGGAACCAGAGCAAGATAATAAAGGATCCTGGAGGGATCCAAATCAGACCAGAGCAAAATACCATAGCAGCTCATAGAAAACCATTCTATACTTGAGTAAAATACCATAACAACCTAGAGAGAACCAACATGGACCTGTTTAAAATACCATTGCATCCCATAGAGAACCAACACATACCTTAGTAAAATACCACAGCGACCCAGAGAAAACCAGCTTAGACCACAATAAAATACCATAGAATTCCATACAGAACAAACACAAACCAGAGTAAAATACCTTAACAACCCAGAGAAAACCGGCTTAGACCAGATTAAAATATCATAGCATCCCAGAGAGAACCAGCATAGGCCGGAGTAAAATACCATAGTATTCCATTGCAAACCATAATATTCCAGAATAAAATAACAGTATTCTATTGGAAACCAGACCATTCCAGAGAAAAATACCCGAGTATTCCATTGCAAACAAGAGAATTATGAAGAAATAAAAACCAGAGCATCCCAAAGTAACCAAACCATTCCAGAGTAAACCAGAGACCATGAAAGAACCAGAATAACTCTGGTTGTTTTATAACCGAAGGAAAACCAGAATAGAACCCAAAGCTTGGTTTGCTATGGATTTCTCTGGTTTTTTATTCTGGTTTAATCTTGAGATTCTCACCAGGGTATTCTTGTTTCAATTAGCTAATATGCCACCAATTTCGGTGCTTTATTATAAGGGTCACCCTCACAGGTACCAAATTAAGTTACGCTTGCACAGTCTTTTTACCGTGCATAGCAAATGATGAGGTTACAACTGATTCAGTGAATACATGGAATCCTCTCAAGGCAATAGCTTTATATTCACCTATACTTTCAAATATGGCCTTAATGCTCATTAATTTATGAGCCTTTCTGGCTCCAAGGATAATACACATCTCCTGAAGACCAGCATTTTTGAGAATGTAAAAAACGTGATTGTTAAAACAACTACATCAGTATCTGCTGCGCAAATAACGATTTGTTTGTCCATGTTCAACACAATCTTTAGTATGGAGGAAAATCCTGCAATTTGCTTATTTCTGTTGTCTGCATTTGACTCTTTATCAATAGAAGTTTCTTCCAATTGAGATGAACAAATGCTGTTATCAATCTTAGTAATGATGTGAGCCCACTCCAACTTCTAAATTGCATGCTTTATAAGTAACGTGAAGAGTTATGTCTTATTCTAATCACATCAGAGCAAGTTATTCAAATTTTGTGGTAGCAGATTTCCTGGTGCTTCTTGGTAATGAAGAACAACGCCTCTTTTCTCTCTCACAAATTTATCCAGGTGGGTTTTTAAGCAAGTACCTAGCCCAATAAATGTGTATTCTTTTTGCATGGATCATCACAGTCTCATTACTAAATAATTTTGTTTTTTCACAGTACTCTCCAAATGTCCATGATATTTTGGGTGGAAGAGCACGTGCTATTGCTGCTCTACCGTAAATTAGTGTATTAGAGAAGTCTCGAACTGTAGCGTGTCAATCAGATTGATTGCACACGTACAAGGAAAAAGTTAACTATTTATTACTATTCGTGTAATTGGGTGCCACGTTTGAGTTATATCGAGATGTTGAAGATAAACTACCTCAAAGTTATACTCTCTCATACAAAAAATACGTTTAACCCTACGTTCAAACACGTGGATAGTCAAAAATAATTATATCTTGATAATTGCTGGTCTAAATATAAAAAAAGAGGCCTAATATTATTATAGTTATGAATAAGATATGTGAGTGCGTGCCCTTGTTATAAGAAGGGGTCAGATACAAAAAAACTTACAGCCGACCATGCGGCCGTCTAGAAAATTGAGAAAATCTACATCTATATTATTTCTTCGCTTAAAAACAACAGTGAAAATCAAATAACTAAATTATTACTGATGCATTTTGATATAGGATATGTGTGTATAAACTCACCCACGGCCAGATGCCTGCAGATATCATTAACTCACTTCTAAAACCAGGATTATCTATAATGGCGGCTCCACGTGGCGCAACTCTTGCCCGCTCAGTAGTGAAGGAGGGGTTGAAATGGAAAGTCGACGCACCGACTCATGCGCAATTCTGCGCCTCTGGTGGTCGACAGAAGAAGCTCGTCAGTTTCAATCTCTTCTCTCTTTCCAATCCTCGTTTATTCTCCCTTATTTTACCTCTGCTTCTTAATTCATTCTCCTTTATCTCTCTTTCATGTTCGTGTCTGATTGTGACTATATATGGGACGCACCACGAGTCCGAGTTTGCAGAACGCCTTTACACAGCCTGGGTACTACAACGAAGCGCTGCCGGTGAACAAAAAAACAAGACTGATCATGGAGTCTGGGTCGTCGGAATCGCCACCATAGCATCGCCGAAGCAGGATGAATCGTCCGAGTCAACGCGCTGGATACAAGGACGCCGCTGCTAGGGTATCGGTATCCAGCGGGGGTCATTTAGTCCCAAGCGTTTAGTTAGAAGATATTTTATTTTGGTTTGACATAATGTAAAAAAGTCATTCGGGAGTCCTTCTTTTTTAGCAAGAGAAAATGTTTTTTTTTATATCTGGTATCATGTTCAGAACGAAGATACTTTATTTTGGTTTGACATAATGTAAAAAGTCATTTGGGAGTCCTTTTTTAGCAAGAGAGAAAGTTTTTTTTATATCTAGTATCATGTTCAGAACTAGCTAACTTCATTATGCTAGAAGTACCTTGGCAATATTACGCCTTTTTGTCTGATGGTCAAGTCAGATTTTAATGACTCATAAAGTCAAATGCTGAGTGCATTATTGTATTTTTGGACACTGTCCTAACGTTAAAGCCTCTGGCTAGAAAAATGTGAATTTTTAGTGTAGCTGATTTACACTAACTCACAAGTTCCTATAAATCTTGAAAAGAAAAGTAATTCATGACACCCTAAACGTCATGTGCATCAGTGCTTTGTTATTGATGGTTATCGCCAGGAAGTCTGTTTCTTTCTTCTGCCTTACGCAGTGCAGTTGTAAATGATAGAGATTTGACTATGCAGTCAATGTTCATTGAAAGTATTAGTTTGGGTGCGCAACCCGTGGAAATTGACCTATTGTCATAGTGGGGTCCGCGCAAATAATACTATTTTGTTTTGGCCTGTAAATAGGTTCTTAAATTTTGTATTAGTACTAAAGGATGTTTATGTACTATTGAATGCTTTGGTAGTACCGTAAGGGAACATGTCCGGCCATAGTACTTTAATGACTCCTGGCCCTTAGCCATCATTCAGCAGGATTCACCAGTCAACTATCCAACAAATTTAGTGGATCTCTGGTAATATTCAACCTAGTCAAGTGAGACTGTGTAAATGTTATACTATAAATTTGTTCTATATTTTGCTTTAAATAATTCTCAAAATACTCTCCTTTTTAGAAATTCTACAGCCTCATGCCTGGCCACTGTGTTGCCCAGGTAGCCACAAGTAATCAAGTAATCCCTCAAGTTTATTTGTCTTGAGAAGAAATTTAAAATTCTATAATTTTCTTCCTAATTGTAAAACTTGTACATTTTTATGCTTTTAATGTCTACTAAATAAAACTATTGTGAAATTGAAATGTTCAGTTTTCTAATTTACTATAGTTTAGCAGTATTTAGTTGCAATATTGTTGCAGAACAATGACGGATCAACGATTTCTTTCGGAATTTTAGGTAGCCAATATTCCTGACATGATTGCAGAACACCATTTGAGGAAATAGAAGGTTGGGCACTAGTGTTTTAATGTTCGAAATCTAAGTCTTTGTTTTGATTTACAATAAAAGCCCTATAGAAAACCTCAACATCATTTTTAAGTCTGAAATCACTGGAGAGGAATTCTTTTTTCCAGCAAAGCCAAATAAATTAACCCAATTTTCTTCAGTGGGGCGAATACACTCACTTTTGACTCCTTAATCAAATGTTCTTTCACATAGTTGCTTTATGGTTGATAGAATTTTTCTTCAACATCAACTAGGGCTTTTACTCGTTCTTTTTTTTTTTTTAGCCCTTGTGTTACAAACCACAAAGTCACACGAGTTTTGCTTAGAAGGGTTTCCGAACGCAATAAAAATTCCATTTTAAGATTGTTTTTGGTACTGAAACTTGCTCTGGTAAGCAGAATACTGTTCATGGTTAACAGTCCTTTCAGTACTATTAGATTTGCTCGTTGACTCAAAACTCATCTATAACGCTGTGACCCAGCCATCATCCACCTGCTCAACATGGTTGGAGGAGGTAACAGACCTACAACACCACCATTTACTTTTATGACGGAATTGTTTTGTTTATGAGCTTCATCCACAGTGAGTAAAGAAAGAGATTTTTTTTGTTTTATGTGTAACAAATTGACCATTGCAAAATTACTCGTGTACATTGGGTGTTGTGTTTTTAGTTCTTGTAAATCTTGTCTATAGATTGGGAACCAACGATCGTTGTGGAGATAGTCTATCAGGAAAAAGAAATATGCTAGCTTATTCGGCATTTGGGTAGGCAGTTCATAATTTACATCCATGATCAACCGAACAAAAGACAAGAGAAGAATCTCAATGTTTAGTGTTAAAATACAGTATCTAAAAGTTGGGCAATTTGAACTTTTTTCTTTAATTTATTCTTCAAAAGAAACCTTTGGATTATCTTTTACAGACTTAATAAAACAGCAGCTGTATTCTGAGGATTTTTTAGCACCACATCTTATTATCCATTCAGGTTATACGCTTATGTAAGCCTACTAATTACGCTAGTGGGCTAAGGATGAGGAAGCTGGAATTTAGAGGAAGTGTAACAGCATTTGCGTGGCAAGAGAAAGATATTAAAAGCTGCAAATATGTTTATAAACTTGGATTCACCATAAAATTCAGGCCATTTACAATGGAATACAGTGGAACTTGTCTGAGTTATCAAGTGCCTTGATGAATTTATTTAAGGACAAAAGAGGTTGGTCCATAGATATGAAAGGTATTTGCCCTGGCTTTAATACTGTTGTAATTTTTCTTATTTAGTATATTGTGAGCTTCAGCATTGACGGCGAACAAAAGTTTTCATTGAATGGAGGTAAAAGAGAACTATGTGTTAACTCAAATGATTAAGACCCTTCTCTTGAAGTATTGATCGCTGACCAGGAAATATATAAAGGCCCATCTTTTCTATCGGTAAGTATATGGGGCTAGCCACTCCTGTTCCTTTTTCCACTCAAATACAAATTTAAAAGTTGACATTTTAGAACAGGTTCTCTCGTTTGCTTTTGGCACAGGTGGTTGCTTGAAAGGCAGTATTACAGTATTTACAACAGTGTAGCTGTTTGAAAGCTCTGCCCCATTCCTATTACTTTGATCAACACATGAAATGATTGTGACCAATCTACAAGGCTCACCAACATCTCCTTTAGTGGGAATTTGAAAGATAGAAATTGGTGTTCCATGGAAAAATGATTCTGAACTTAGGCTGCTGTAGTTTTGATCAATGATATCGTTCGCACCAATCACAAAAATACACTGTGACAAATTAAAGGGGTGTAAGACACACTCTTCTTGAGCTATCTGGATTTCTAAGTGAACAAGACTTGCTGTTATCTCCATAATTCTGTTTGTTGATATGGAGGCTCATGTACATTTGAACAGGTGGTTCATGACTTTTCTTATGGTGAATAATGTGCCCTTTTATAATGTCTTCCCTGTGGTTGAAAACTATTAATGGGCTGATAGTAAAATCATGTTGAGTTGCTCTAGTATCGTTCTCTGTTGAAGTGTAATCATTGAGTAGAGAATACACTAAAGCCAGAAGTTCCGGAGGAACACTTGAAGCTTGTTGATCATCGTTCAGGTGAACATCAAAAGTAACTTTTTGCTGAGTTATGACCTTTCTAATTAGTTTACTAAATCTTTCACTTGCAACAGCATCATCATCATCTTCATTAAGGTTTTCAGAATGAACATTAAAAAAATATTAGCACCATCATGATAAAGTAATCTCTGCCTAAAAGTTGAGCTTTGAATTGTGGGAATGATCTTCTTACTTAAACGGGCAGTATTTGTGTTTGGAAAAACTTTACTATCCACTATAAGAAGACTCGTTAAGCTATTTGTATAAAGTCTTGATAGAAATCGTACTATCAGTAGGCCCGCCCTTAGCAGACGTGGAGCCCTGGGCTACCCCCCCCTCCCCAGAAAGATTTTTTTATTACGTCATACTACCCATTTTGGCTATACGCTTATGTACTAATTACGCTATTGTCAAGATATTCGTTGTATAGGTAATTATTATTTCAAATGCCTTTAAAATCTTTTTGGTTTTTGTATTTCTAATTTGGCTTTATTTGGTCTTCAGTTTTTATCAAGTTGAATTTATAAAAAATGCACCCATATCAACGTGGATAAAGTGGAAAACCACTAAGAATAAAACCACCCTTAGTACACCCGACTGGGATCGAAAGCTGATCTCACCCAGTCTATTGTGAGAGTGATGCCTCAGATCATGCGGCCATCGAAGCGAGTAAAAATTAAAAATACTTTATTTTTATTTAGCGTTATGACAGTATTGTGTACATGTGTAAACATTTTCAGCCATATAATAAATAGGAAAAATGCCTTAAAAGGTAAACACATTTAATCATTTATTTTAGAAGTTTTTTTATATACAGATAGGGGTCGATTTCTCCCAAACATTAGTTAGATTTTCTTCTCTAACGAAATGGTCCTGTATAAAGGTACAAAAACAACTATGTTAAGTTTGAATTAAATCGGTTAGTGCATTCAAAATTTTTTCGAGACCACAGGGAGACAGGCTAATGAAAATCAATAAATCAAACCACATTATTATGTTTTTTTTATTTTTACACTTTAACAATATTTGATAGATCAAGTTTGCAAGCAACGTGAGTCACTCTTGTGATATGATAAAACTTAGCTAAGTCTTTCTAAGATGTAATCGGGAAAATTTTCTCTCTGCATATACCCGCCTCGGTGGCGTAGTTGGCTAACGCACTAGTTGTGTTGAGCTTGACTGCTGAGGACGGGGAGATCGAGGTTCGAATCTCGGTCGGGTGAACTGAGGGGGGTTTTTCCTAAATAATTTTCCACTGTTCCTCCACGCAAATGTGGGTTCACTTCCTCTAATTCTACCTTCCCAATTCCTAATCCATTAGCGTAATTAGTACTTAAAGCATATAACCTGAACGGGTAGTAAGACGTGGTGCTAAATAATAATAATAATAATTCTCTTTGAACTTGCCAGTTTCACTGGAATTGTTGACAAAATGTTATATGCAATAGAAACACATTTGGAAATAGGTTCTGAATTTCATTTTAAAAAAAACCTTCAAAGTCTTTACTGCAGTGTGCAAAAACACAAAACACAACGAATAGATAATTCAATCGTGGCACTTTTAACGCTAACACAAACGCATCTTTACGGATTTAAAGTTCATTTTAAGTAAATTACAATTCACAAGGGGCAACCATGAACCCGGAACTGTAACTGTGTGAGCGATAAGTTTATTAAAATTAAATTAAAATGTTTTTTTTACGGTGGATCAGTTTTAGTAGCACTAAAAAAGAGGCGGGATTCGAACGTTGGTATGTAAAACTGTATTTTGTGGAGCCTACCTTTGAGGGATGTCTTTGGCTGGAGATACACAGATGCATGTGAGAACGATGGTCTTGCCGTCGTATATGTTCTTCTTAATAATATTAATTTGTGAGAGAAGCTGCCCTAAACACTCGCATTTAATGAGCACAAATTAGATACAAAATAAAACACACAGGTTGAACATTATTAACATATTATATATAAATATTCGCGCACTAAATCACTTTGCACGGAGTTTTTGAGACGTTCATATTCAAACCAAACAGAGCAATAGAGGGTCACCGAGATGTGATAGAGAATGTTTTTCAACTCACACTGTTTGTACCAAACGCCAGTTGCAACAAGGTTTGCCTTGGGAATATGGACGAGGGTAGGACATTCCGATAAATCTGCAAGCCCGTATAGTAGAGTGAGTGGAAATAGGGCAGGAAATAACTAGAAAACTGTACCTAGCAATGAGAAGAATTTCTAATTGAAAATTGCAAATAATGAAATATTAAATAGTAACATTTCTTTGATCTATGTTCGTAAAAATTCGGACAGTACACACTAGAAGGTCTGAGTTGAAACTACTTAACCACTACTGGCGTGTCTCTTAGTCGAAGTGTGCCAGCATTTTCGTGGAGGGAAAGTGGGAAACCGTTTTGGGAAAACCAGCCTCAGTACGCCTGACTGAGATTCGAACCTTGGTCTCCCCATCATCGGTGGCTTAGCCTGTTGCGAGAGTACGAGTAGCACGTAAAGCTGAATTCACACGTACGCTGAAATTTGAAAGCAGTACAGTGTGTCCACACTTCTTAGTGGTGCAGCTATTCACACACTCGTGGAAAGTTGGGAATCTCTGTTTACCCATGATGCATTGAAACGACAAACATAAAAACGTAAATATTTCAATCAGTGCAAGTTACTGTATTTAAAATAAAATGAAAGGTTTTACTTACTGACTGGGTTTTATTTTGTCGTCGATAAACCCTATGGCTTCCAATAAACTGTCATTTTTAAATCATCATTTTTTAGATACGCCATCGTGAGAATGTGCTGTGCTGTGCTGTGTGGAAAAGTTGAAATTATCTCTACTCGAGTAGTGCGGGCTACGCTGGTCACGCAAATTTCTTGTGATTGGATCAGAGCTGTCACGGTACCCAATATCAGCATGGCTCTCGTTTTACAGTGAACGTGTGAATCCACAGTTAGATCACGCGGCCAGTGAAGCGGGTCAAACGCCATACTCTCGTAGATAAAGTTGACCTCTACTTCTTTTACCATGCTCTATGGTCTCAAACAATTTGTCACACTTGTGTAGCACCTCAAGAGATACTTTGATTCTTTAGCAACTAAATCGATACTCCTGAGCCTGAGGAATAATTTATTATGTTATTGGTACGGTAATATCGGCACATATCTTTAAGTTTATCAACTTGTAGAGAAGCAGACTTATATAGAGATATTCGATGGCCTATAAAACATAGTTCATCTTTCATTTGAATGTATTGTATTGTACAACACCTACCTTTTTTTCATCTAACTCTGAAAGAGTCTGTGGACTATCCTCAGCTGGCATTTTTGGCAAAGAGGATAAACCTTTAACTGCCTTTCAATTTCAAGTTTTGTTTGCGTTTCTTTCAATCTCAAGTTTGTATTATTGAAGTTAAGTGCGTGATTTTTTAGCCACTTTGTTTTGTTTTTTCTAAATGTTCCCTCTATTCCTTCTCGCTCGTTTGGCTTACCATTGAGCACTGCACCAATATTCTTGAATTTTGTTAAATTTCTCGAAAGCCTTCTGTAGCCATCACCAATAAGTGATTTAGTGCTGTGTAGGACTGGGAAAATCAAGGCATAATCACTAGATTTTTTAAATATGCAACATTTTGTCCAATTTATGATGCGAAGAAGTAGAAATTCAAAGCTATTGTTTTTCCATCTGCAGGTGCCTTGAAGCCATTTTCAAAAAAATTCAAATCAGTCTTATCTACAAAATAGAAGATTAAGTAATTTAAAATAGTATTTTTTTCAATCAGAATGTAAACAAATGTAAGAGAATTCACAACAAACCAGATAAAATAAAATAAAGAAAATAACACCTTAAAAATTAAGTAGATTTAGGTGTGTTTTTTAAACTGTGCACAACCTCAAGGCTAAGAAATAAATTACACTGACAAAAAATAAATTCTTAACAAGAGCTTTCGAACAATAAAAAGAAAATTAAAATTGGACTAATAGGAACTGAAATACATGCAATTTTATGAGACCAAAATGGTGGCTATCAGTAATGGCCATTTTTGTGTCCCATACATATTTAAGACAAGAAGGAAGAAACACATATTTCTAAATTTGTATCAATAAAATGGTCACTGTTACTGTTAGAGAGTTCTCCTACACTTAGTAATAATCCTTGCCACTAGGTTGCACTGTATATTGTGAAAGTTTTCTATCATGGCCATTGGTTTTGTTTATACTATCTTTGGTTAAGTACAAAACACTAAAAAGTTAAACTAGTATAAACATGAGTGAGAAATGTATAGATAAATATATAAGTGAATACCCCAGTTAAAATAGTGTCACGTTTTAGTATTTTTAAAAAATAGCTATACCATAGCTTTAAATAGCTATGAAAATGAATTGTGAAGAAAAGCGATTTGTTACATTTAATACCTGGCCTGCTAATGCAACAGTGGATGCTAGACAAATGGCAAAGGCAGGTTTTGTTTACACTGGGAAAGGATTAGTTGTGGAGTGTTTCCTTTGTCATGGACGTATAGATGATTGGGACTATGGAGACCAAGCAATGGCAAGGCATCGAATAATGTATCCAAATTGTCCATTTGTTCTTGAAACAAATCAAGGAGGAAACATCGCAATCACAGGAATTCTTGAAACTACTTCTCAACCTCAAATATTTACTGGAACCACTGCACCCAACAGGTAGATGATTTAAAGGGAACGTTGCCTAAGCAATTTTCATATAACTCCCAAGATTTTACCTTCTAGATAAGTCATTAAAAATGTAAGATTATTATTAGGCTATACTCACAATGAAACAACAAATGGAATGATTCTATAATTATATTTATTTGAAACTTTTGATTTTACAACATCTAGACAACTCGTAATTTTATTCCTAATGTAGGCCTACATACTAGACTGACACTTGGTTTGATCTACTATCCCTTACAATATGTCATCTCGGGGCCACCTTAGGCAATTTAGAGGACCAAGGCCCTCCCTTGTCTATATTTTTACTTTCTAGCTATCTTACAGGTAGAGAAAATATTGTGATCGTCAAAAAAATCAAACTCAAGATTTTGATTAATCTCGACGTTGGAGCTAAGGGTAGTAAGTTGTGGTAGGCCCCTACATAAATTTTCAAATACTTACAAAATATATATAGGGGTATGTACTTAAAATTGAAATGGATTGATTGTTATGCTCTTTAGTGAACAGATATGTTACTCTTTTCTCATTTTATCTGTAAATGTGTACACTAGCCTATTTCATTTATATTCTTTGTTGGAGTGTTTCTGCAACAATGTATAGCATTTAATTTTACAAATCTCAAGAAGTTTTTAGTAAATGTATCTAATTTATTCTAATATTAAAGAGAGAAAGTATGTCTAGTGCACCACATCTTTATTTAGCTTTAAGCAAATGATCTAATTCTAATTCATACCTAATATATATATATAAATTACTTAGAGGGAATTTAAAATAATGGGAATATTTTCATGTTTGATCATCTCTGAAAATACTTGAGCAAAGAATATTTTTTATATATATAATAGGTATGAATATATATATATATATATAAAATCTTCTTTGCTAAAGTATTTTCAGAGATGATCTAACATGAAATTATTCCCATTATTTTAAATTCCCTCTAAGTAATTATATATCTAATAGGTATGAATATATATATATACATATATATATATATATAAATCTTCTTTGCTCAAGTATTTTCAGAGATGATCAAACATGAAAATTATCCCATTATTTTAAATTCCCTCTTAAGTAATTTTCATGGTAAAGTGAGAATTAACATTTCGTTTGTAATGCTAAACAATGCATAGATACCAAATTTAGGCCTAATTAAAATTGTTAGAGTGGATTTTGATATAATTGAGCTTTTTCTTTTTTTTCCCACCTTAATTTTAAAGTTAGATATCTTATTCCCAAAATTCCTCTGGAGAGCCATTTGAAAACCCTAGGTGCCAAGTCATACCTCAATCGGTAAAATGGTTTTGACTCTAGGCTGAAATACAGACAAACAAATAGACAGAAAGCATCGCTAAAACCATTTTTTCAGTTTCAGGCGGTCAAGAAATATTGACATTTATCAAAATCTTGAGTTTGATTTTTTTTTAAAGATCACAACACTTCTTTCTTTGATGGGTCAAGAGAAAGTAAAATGGCAAACTTAAATTAGTTTGAAAGTTAGCTAATGATTGTACAATTAATTGTACACACCGTTTACTCTGAAAGGTGAAAGTTTTACCTTGATAGGCTACACTGTGATGCAGTTTATAGGATAGAGCCATATTGTAATTGGTCAAGTTAAGATTTCTATATTTAAGGGTAAACAAAGTGTACATAAATAGCGAGGCTTATAAGATGGAAATTATATTTAGTTCACAGATGTAGCTGTATCAAGTAGCATAGCCGGGGGTTCTGGTTTCTATTTCTATGTCCAGGTGTCATTTTTAAATTTACTACTATCAAATTAGTCTGTTTACTCAAGTTTTTAAACCATACAAAAATTGCTTGATATTAAATTATATTATAGTGTTTAACTATCATTTAAATCTTATGTTTGTGTGATTTACACAGTTCATAACACTCAGGACAAGGGTGATAAAAGAGAAATAATTAATTGTCATGTTCTTTTCTAAAATATAACATAAAACATTGAGACTCGATTATTTATTTGGTCTAAGGGCTTGAAGGGTCAAACCAAACAAACACACATCTATTTTTATGTATAGCTGACTTATGGCATAATTATTACATGCTTGTGTAGTAGACTAGTGTGCTAAATAATATTCCCTCTATGGTTGCCTAGGATATAAAAAATTCAAGTCGAGTGGAAGCAATAGTGATCATTTGTTTTATGTAAAATAATTGGTTGGATATTATTATATTGCAATATATCCAAACAGACTATCTACTGACAAAACATGTTTGAAATGGTTGGGTGAAAATAGTTAGGTTAATTAATTTATTTTGAAATTATATTGAGATAAAATAAAATACCACAATTTAATCTAGATATAAAGTACCAGCTTTTGTAAAAATATGTTTATTGTTGAATAAACTTTGACCTTTTTATTTAACACACCTTTCATAATATACTCTGATTTTAACGCAACATTTAATTATGTGGCACCTTTACATGCTACATGGATTTTTTTTAAATTGCCTCATTGTCTAAAAATATTTATTCCTGAATACACAAAGCTATTCTTAAAAAACTGTAAACTCCAACTGGTATATTTAAATTTTACAAAAGGTTCTTTCAAGTTCAGATATGGAATTATAATTTTAGTGTGAGGAATGTGAGGTTTGGAAAGTTTAACGTTGTGCACAGGCTGCTCGGGACAGATATATTCCGATAGATCGTAGCACTATCGGTTTGTCGTGCTCGTGACGGCCCAGCCCGGTCATAGAGGGAGACTGTATCATTACCTCTCACTCTCACTAACTTCTCGCTTTGAGTACAAATAAAAGTAAGGAAAGAGGGGATTAGTAGCCTAACAGGAAGGGGGTTTGGTGGAATACAATGATATTGTTAGAAGGACATATACTTTTAACTACGCCTAGCTCAAGAGTGGATCCAGGGCTATAATC
>CABFVX010008191.1:0-16124 GCA_902151425.1 Timema shepardi | reverse complement strand
TCTATCCAAAGCACGTGACCTTCAGTTCATTCGCCAGGTTGTAAAAAACCTGTTAGAATAAAGAGGTATATGATGTGGAGTGGGGGAGGGTTTGTGCTAGCAAGGTAAGGGAGGGGGTTGAAATGTCACCAGTCTTGAACATTAGGATTTACACGTGAGGTGTATGGTAAGGTAAAACTACCAACTACCATTGAGTTCTGGGCATTTTTGAGAACAACTGTTTTAAAATCACTGACTGGAGTCTGACAATATAGTCGTCATTGAAATGGAACATCCTTGTTTTTATAATAATAGTAATAATACATAGTACCACGTCTTACTACCTGTTCGGTTTATACGCTTAAGTACTAATTACACTAATGGGTTAGGAATTGGACATGATGAATATAGAGGAAGTGAACCCGTATTTGCGTGGAGCTAGAGTGGAAAACTATTTAGGAAAAACCACACCCAGTTCAACCGAGCGAGATTCGAACCTCAATCTCCCCGTCCTCGACAGTCTTAGCACAACACGAAACTAGTGCGTTAGCTAACTACGCCACCAAGGCGGGTTGTGTTTATGTTGTTTTATTGAACAGTGCCAATACATTAATTAGACTATATGAAATATAGCAATAAGTAAATACGGTAAAACCTTGATAATCCGAACTAATTGGGACCGGGGGTGGTTTGGATGATCAATTTGTTCGAATTAGCAAGAATATATTTTATTTTATAAACCATACAAATATAATACAATATACTAAGGTACAATACAATAATTGTTATTTAAGTAATTTTGTTTACCATTGTGACGCAGAAAGATAGGGAGTGTACCTTTTTGATAAAAAAAATCAAGTTACCAATTGATAATAATGATAATGATACAATAACTAATTATAGTAGTTGTTGCAGTGGGCTCACGCGCTTTGCTCGCTAAAACAATAATTTTAAATAGCGTTGCTTCCTGTTTTCTTAAATTTGCTACATCTGTATTTTGGTTTATTCTACTTAAGGTGTGTCCGGATTACCAAACTTTTGGACTATCAATGTTCTACTGTAAAAGTAAAAAAAATATTGTGCAAGAAATTAGTGACCTAGCGCGTCCGCATTAAAACTGTAAGTGTAATAAATGATAATATAATAATTATTTAACAGATTCTTGGTTATTTTGAAAAGGAGGTTCTTGCGATGGAATGGTATTTATGTGAAGCAAGGGCGTAGAAAGGGAGTTTTTGGGGGTCCTCCCTTCCCCTCGTAAATTTGGTGAACCTCTCTTGGAAACCTCACTTATAATCGCTCTAGGTATAGTAACATTTCTAGCAGAACCTCCCTATAAAAATCAACTTTCTATACCCTTGATATGAATAATGTATCTTTCCCGCTTCGGTGGCTGCGTAGTCTAACGCGCTGCTCTCGCAGTAGACTAGCCTGCCGATGATGGGGAGATTGAGGTTCGAATCTTGGTCGGGTGTACTGGGATTTTTTCCAAAATTGTTTTCCACTCTTCCTCCACGCAAATTCGGGTACACTTCCTACAAATATAACTTTCCTAATCCCTAAACCCATTAGCGTATAACCCGGACGGGTAGTAAGACGTGGTGCTAATTAATAATATAATAAACCTAGTAGCTAGGTTGATAAATACTTTGTTTTACTACTCTTAGCTGCATAGAAGAAATACAAATTGAGAACGAGCAATGAAACGCTTTGGTTTACTGGCTCATCACACCAAACTCGACTTTTATAAACATGTGTTATTTTTCCATTTGTTACTTCTCTTTTTTAATTATTGATGGCTGCCTCGAATGGCAAATATATATAGTTTTTTCAGAAATGTATAGTATATAATTGTGTATAACTCGAACGGGTAGTAATACGTGGTGCTAATAATAATAATAATAATATATATATATATTTATATTAGGCTCTAATATATGTTTTATACTTTTAACATGACTTAATATCAGGCTTAAATAATAAGAAGGGTATTTAAGGGAAAATCATTCATCATTAGCTTGGAGGGGAATGATAAATTCCCACTTTTATTTTTCAAACCACCGTAAGTACATCTGGATGGTATTCAAATCACGATCTTCCGGGCCAATAACATGATCTCAAACCATTGTACCCCCTCAAAGTTACAATTTTCTTAAAATGATCATCAATTTAAATTTTGAAGCTTTATTGGAATGTTTTATTGTGAGATAGAATTCAATGTCTTTGGTCTTTTACATAGGGATGATCTGGTAATTTACTGAGCCAAGGGTCCTGTATTGGATTCCCAGCATGGTCTAAAAAAATCTATAATTTTTGTTGATATTGAATTTTCTATTTTCACCGAGCGACAATTCTAAAATTCAGTTTGTTTGAAACTTGTGTGCTAATTTAACAGAAGATTTCACCAAATAAAACTTTTAAAACCTTGTAATATTAATTGTAAGTTTGAGAAATGAACTGTAAACTTTAAATATAGGTCTTTGCATGGAAGTAAAAGCGCAATTTGAAGAATTACGTACGTTGATTCGAGCACGTCTTATTCTTTTTCTCCCTTTTGAAGCATCAGTTTGCATAAATACTTCGTATATTTTATCTTCAAAGTAAAATGATAATGTTGTAAACACTTTGGACCAATCACCCCGCTTTGGGCGTCGATTGAAACACTACGGATTAATTCCCTGATATAATAATGCTGTGATGATGTTTAGGTTGTCTATAGCTCCATGATCGAGCACTAATTAAAACGGTATAATTAATAAATGTAAGAAAGAGAACTGTTGATGAATTTATTCCCACACGGTTTATTTAAATTACATCTGTCAATTACTTATACATACTCCAATTAAATGCTTTATATCACTGCACACTTGTGATATTAATGTAAGTTATTTTATACTGTGTTAGACTGTGACTGCCAATTTGGGGCTCTGACCGACTTATGCGTGGGTGTTTAGGTCACGGTGTAGATGTTTGGATCCTGCTTGCCTGGCTGATACGTACAAACCATTTATTTATGACATACCCCTTGCATTTTTCTCCCATTGCCAACAGTGTAAAATCTAACTAATAGAAAGAGTTCTGGCGACAGGTGTTGTGAAGGCTAGCATCTTATTGGTATAGGGAATTGGCGTCTTCGCCAAATACTGCAGAGTTGTTCCTTTTAACAGGAAATATGGTATAAAAAATATATTTTAAAGGTGGAATCCTTTACCCATTATTCCTGAGAAGCGCGTGGTTCTTCATGGATGAATCTTAAAAGGGTACTCTACATATGTTACTTTAAAGAAAAATTATCTTCATCCATGACTTTTTATATAATTTAGAGTAATCTAAACCAATATCATTGGAATGTTCTAAACAGAAATTACATGACTTATCACTGTCATTTTTATGAACAAAATGTAAGCTAATCCCTCTATACTTAAATCTCAATATTGTAAAAAACAGGGAATTGTGTGGTATGAAAACTGTGGTAACCCTTATTATAATCAGTTGGTTCAAACGGTGCGCGTTGAATCTTTCTAAGTAAAAACAAACAACAAATTCACTTCGAATAATCATTCTCTAATGAAATAGTATTGCTTTAAGAACTTACTTATACTATTTCATGATCGAATTGAACCTATGACTCCAGCAGGAGTGGATCTAGATCATTTTCATAAAGGGGGGGGGGGTCATAATTATAAATAACATAGTTACTTACAATGTGTAATGATATTGATTTTGATTAATCTAAATTATGTAAAAAGTCATGGATGAAGGTAATTTTTCTTTAAAGTAATATAGGTAGAGTATCCTTTTAAGATTCATCCATAAAGAAACACGCGTTTCTCAGAAACAATGTGAAAAGGATTTCACCACTAAAATATATGTTTATACCATCTTTCTTGTAAAAATATCTACTGCGTCAATTCTTGTTAAAAGGAACAACTTCATAGTATTTGGCAGAAAACGCAATTTCTCTATACCAATAAGAAGCTAGCCTTCACAAAACCTGTCGCCAGGATTCTTTCTATTAGTTGGATTTTACACTCTTGAAAAGGGGAGAGAAAGGCAAGGGGTATGTCATATATAAACCATTGTGCGTATGTTGAAGGCATCTCCGGGACCAAACATTTACACCGAGATCACGCTCACGCACAAGTCGGTCTAACATAGTATAATATATGTCACATCAACATCACAAGTGTGCAGTGGTATAAAACATTTTATTATTATTATTATTATTATTATTATTATTATTAGCACCGCGTCTTACTACCCGTTCGGGTTATACGCACTTACGCTAATGTGTAATGATAGGGTGAATGTAAGATGAAATGGAGGACCTACAGTTTAACGTGGAATCCGAACCACGGTGGAGGCCTGGCATTCCCCACATTCACAAGATGTGACATTTAATTAAAATATGTACAATTAACAGGTGTAATTTAAATAAACCGTGTGTGAAATAACAGCCATCAACATTTCCCTTTCTTTAATTATATTAATATACCGATTTAATCAGTTCTCGAACACGGGGCTATAAATAGCTGATTAAACGGTATCTTTTCCGTACAGTGATGATAGGCGCTCGATCACGGAGCTTTATACAACCTATAAAAAACATCACAGCATTTTATATCAGGGAATTAATCCACAGTGAATCAATCGACGCCCAAAGTGGGGTGATTGATCACATAGTACTACGATTGACGCCCAAAGCGAGGCGCGATAAACCGATAGTATTACAAATGTTAGCTTTCTCTTTAAAGCCATTTAATAGTTTCTCATTAAGATTTTTGATATTATTTATGTTTTAAACCGTAGTCATCATATCCAATTTTTTAAGTTCAGATAGTTTTTATAAACTATTTCATGGTGGCTACAGACAGGAAAAACAGGGAAAACCCGTAAAAGTCAAGGAATTTTTGGATGACAAGGAAAATTCAGGGGATTAAAAAAAATGTCTAAAATATATCATTAATTTCGCAACCAAACACTAAAACAAAAGTTAATAATACCTAAATAAAATAACATTTTTTTAAATAACTGATAAGACCGTTTATGTTTAGTAGATATAACTTTTTTTTAATATGTGATCAATAATAAATAAAACAAAAGTCATCATCCACCATTAAAACTGGAAAAAAGTAGTCAGGGAAAATTGAAAAATGTTGCCTGGAAAAGTCAGGGAATTTTGTAAAATATGTTTTGTAGCCACCCTGTATTTGAAGTGGCCCTCCTTCAACATTTTTTTTAAATCGTGGTTCACTCTAGAAACTATGTGTAGTAATCGCCTTTATTTTTTTAATTTAGATTCTTTTAGAAGTCATTTAAAGTGTTCCTCGCCCAGAAATGTTTGAAATTCGGATGCCCCTTGAAGCTATTTAGAGTGATCCTAACCTTAATTTTTTACGATGATTAGATACCTCTAGAAGATAATATTTGAAGTTGTCTTCCATCGACAAAATTTTGAAAATTGATTTATTTCAGAAACTAGGCTATTTGGAGTTGTCCTCTCTTAGACATTTTTGAAACTTGGATGACCTTGAAAGCTATTTAGAGCTTTTTTATCCTGACATTTTGTACCATTTAGATGCCTCTAATATAGTAGCTATTTGAATCGGTCTTCTCCAGCAAATATTTGACAATATAATGCATATAGAAGTCATTTGTAGTTTTATTTAAGCCCATCTTTCAGCTTCATATTCAATATCAGAGGATTTGAAATATTTCTAGAGGGGGAGCTTACTCCAGGGAGGGTTCTATTACTTCCAGGGGGCAGAGTCCCCCACGGTTCCAACGCTCCTGCTGACCACACATACTCTATATTCGGTATTCGTGGAGGAACCGCTCTCAGGTGATTATTAGTCTTCTTTGATATATGTGTGGTAGTCTACCATCTCTACGCGGAACAATGTTCGCTACTCGTTATGCACGACAAATATTAGTACATGAAAACGGATATTTTCCCCACACTTTCGTGAGTCATATCGAACAATTAGTAAACGTAAACGAATAACGCACGTGTGGACCCGGCTTAAGAAGTGTCCGCGTGTAAAAAGATTAAAAATTGTATACAATTATCTATGTTGTATTTTTTTTTCTAAAATTTAAACTTTCATTTTGTTTTTGTATTAAGTTTTGAACTTTCGCAGGGGGGATCAACTAACCCTTCGACCTCCCCTGAATCCGTGCCTGGACTCCAGAATAAATGTTGTACTCAAACATTCCTGCTTATGTGGACCCTTACAAGTGCTTGGAATTGATGTTTGGAACTATTCTAATTACCTATTTATTCCCCTCTTATAATCATCCCTTCTCCAATTTGATGAATCATGTCAATACAAGATCTCAAATGTATACTTTTCTCCAATAATACAAATTATTTCTTAAAAGGGATGAACCTAATCCTTATGGGAAAATCTCCGGCCCTAGACATCAGGATGAAGGAACTAGTCCCCTCCCTCTCATCACTGGACCACGGCCAACACCCCACTCCCCTCCCTTGTCCATGTGTTGTGAAGTGACATGACTCAACCTACTTGGACAGTCATCAATTATTATTGGTGGCAGCCGCGGGGTACAGACATTGAGCACAGGGTGTACACAATTTGGGGATCGACAAGTCAACCCACGTGTGATCGCATGGCCTCACTACATTCTGGGAATTTAAACTGCCCGTAAAATCGGGGAAAAGGCAGATAACTTCGTAATCGATAAGGGAAAATCCATTTTTTCAATTAGTAACAAAGGGTGACCTGGCGGTCTAGGGGTAAGGTGTCAGACTTCTGTGCTGGCGGCCGGGGTTCAATCCTCGGTCCCGGCACAGATTTATCTGATTACCAAACCCTTCCTTCACCTCTGACAAGACATCTTGTGAATGTGGGGAATGCCAGGCCTCCACCGTGGTTCGGATTCCACGTTAAACTGTAGCTCCTCCATTTCATCTCACAATCACCCTACCATTACACATTAGCGTAAGTGCGTATAACCTGAATGGGTAGTAAGACGCGGTGCTAATAATAATAATTATTATTAGTAACAAAGTCGAATTGAATAATACGAAATATTCCAGAAGTCGAATCGAAGTTCGAATAATATTTTTAAAAAAAGGTTTAGTGTAAAAAAAATTGCAAAGTTATATAATTTAAAATATCTATCAAATATAATTTAAAAAACCGCAAAATTTCAATTTTTTTGTCATATGGATATTAATTTGTGATATAAATAACAGATCAAATTGAACATAAATGTGAATTTAACTTTGATTTTTTAAGCTTCGTAATTGTTGAATCCCGAATTTAAGTAGACTATTTTTTAGGGTGAACTGAGTTAAAATGTATGTTTTAAACTTTTTTTTTAATTACAAAAGAGTTTTAGTCAAGATTTTTATTTTATTTGTTCGTATCAGGGAAAAAGTCGGCGTATTTTCTTTGTGTGATTCTGTTGCCAAACTGTATATAAGCCTCAAGTAACGAGTTGAGATGGATATTAACCACGGAGAATCTTTCTTTGATTTTTCCTGCAAAATCGTCCACTTTCTTTTCTCTCCACTGCGTCTCACTACCCGTTCGATTAGTACATATATATTTGAGTAATTGTACCCACATTTGCGTGGATGGAGAGTGGGAAAGTATTTTGATAAAACCTCAATACACCCGACCGAGATTCGAACTTCGATCTTCCTGTCATCGACAGTTTAGTCTACTACTAGAGTAGTTCCTTTGACTATGCGGCCTCAGAAGCGGGCTGCGTTTATTATTATTATTATTATTATCATCATCACCACGTCTTACTACCCATTCAGGCTATACGCACTTACGCTAATGTGTAATGGTAGGGTGATTGTGAGATGAAATGGAGGAGCTACAGTTTAACGTGGAATCCGAACCACGGTGGAGGCCTGGAATTCCCCACATTCACAAGTTGTGGTTAATACACGTCTTGTCAGAGGTGAAGGAAGGGTTTGGTAATCAGATAAATCTATGCCGGGACCGAGGATTGAACCCCGGCTGCCAGCACAGAAGTCTGACACCTTACCCCTAGACCGCCAGGTCACCTACCTGCGTATATTAATTACTTTGATGCTATAAGGATGAGGAAGGTATATTTTAGAGAAAATGTATCTGCATTCGTGTGGATAGAGTGGAAATCAATTGAGCTAAGCACATCCTTTGGACACCCAGCTTCTCGTCAGGGGAAAACCAGATCAGACTAGCTTGACAACTTAGTCCACGGGCCCACTGATGTGGATCGATTCCCATTAGTGTTTCTCCCAGCCCTATACACTTTATAGAAGGCAATTTAAAGAATTTATTTAAAAAAAGAAATAAATGACTTGTTCCTTGGTCATTTTCACTCATTCCCTGACCCTGAACTCTTGAACACCCGCGCTCACAACAGAACGTGTTATGACAGCTTGAGAGAGGACGGATGGATGCCACATTGCGCTGACCGGCGCTCGACGGGGCTAATACAAATACTGTATCTTGGCGGGGTGCCCGTCCTTTCTCCCAGCATCCTCTTGGAGGAGAGGTGTGGGAATTATGCCAGGACTGGACCTCTTTACAAACTTAGGGCTATTATGAGGAGGGGCTCTTTATATTTACTTTGGCGCTTTAATATCTTTTTTTTTTTTAGGACCCGCAGACTTGATGTGGTGTCAGCATTCACATCTACCCGCATTGATGGTCGCTTCATTCTAAAGATTAAATTTTTCCGGGAAATTTCGAATTGGTAAATTTTCCGCAGCGGTGGCTTGCGGTGGAAGGGTTAAATTGTAGAGGTAGCACCTAGAGCCTATTATAAGTTACTTCAAAATATAGTGTTGACAGACGAGTGTGTTATAAGAAAGGGGCAGGGGAAGGGTAGTAAGGGGGGTGGGAGAAATTTTGGGTCAACCTTACAATTATTTTAATTAGCTTATTGATGATAAAAAATTGAAGTATGATTTATGAACATAGCGGTTCGACAAAGGCTCGGATTCATTTATTTCCTTACCACTTTTTTTTTAGCACCACGTCTCACTCACTACCCGTTCGGTTTGTACGCCTATGTATTAATTACGCTAATATGTTAGGGATAAGGAAGGTTAAATTTAGAAGAATTGCATCCGGGAAAGTGGAAAACTATTAGGAAAAACCGCTCTTAGTGCAACCGACTGGTATCGAACACCGATCTTACTGTCATCAGCAGCCTAGTCTATTGCGAGTGTAGCGCGTCAGACAGTGCGGCCACCGAAGCTCGTTTGATGTTTCTGGTGTTAACGCCCTCAGGAGAAACTTATCTAAAGTATAAACGTTGTAATTTGGGATATCTATATCTTGATATCGCGATTATATTATATTATTATATATTTTCTACGGAAAATTTTCTATCTCATATCTCTACTTCATTCTCGTGTTGGACTGGATGACTGGTGATGGGAGATATCGGGATTCGAATCCCGGTTTGGTGTACTGAGGGTAGTTTCTCCTAAATGGTTTTCTACCCTCCCTCCAAGCATATTTTAATACATTTCTACTGAAACTCTCTATTTCTCATCCCTACCGCATTTGAGTAATACTAGTACATAGGCGTATAACTCTAAAGGGTAGTAAGACATAGGGGTGAACAAAAAGTTCACATTTGAGTATGAGTGTATTTCAATAGAAGAACTGGAAGCTACCCTAACCTATCTCAACCACCGTGACAGCATTCCTCTATAGTCTATATATTAATAATAAATAACACAAGTTACATTGGTGGGCACGCGTGCTGAGGCGTCAACCCCGTTTGGTCTGGTTTGCCAGTGACGGTAATATCGAGGTTTGAGTCTCGGCTGGGTATACTAAGTGTGGTATTTACTATATAATTGGTTACTCTCCTGCTACGCAAATGTGGGTGCATTTATTCTAAACTCACCCAACTCATCTTTACCCTGGTTGTGTAATTATTTGGATACCCTGGGTGGGTAATAAGATGCGTATCAAATTAAATATATAAAACTCATTGCTAGTTGTGTAAAAAACATTCGCACATGGACTCCTAAATTCAACAAGTTTCTTGGGCAAAGTGTTTAGAAGAAAACCTTAAGACTGATATAAGTTTAAACCTCCATTTCCTTTCACGTTGTCTAAGGCGTAATGAAATAAATTTGCTTGATCAGCGGTGCTTATTATGTTACTTACTCTAGTATATGGCATTCGAGCTTATTATGTCAATAAAATTAAACTGATCTAAATAGAACTTAAAAATATCTGTCACGAGCTTCTTTTTTTTCTTTACTCGTCCCGCATCTAACTACCCATTTGGGTTGTACGCCTATGAACTAATTACATTAAAATGTTATGGATGCGAAAGGTTTAATTTTTACCGCATTACCGCGAAGGGAGCGTGGAAAACCATTTAGGAAAATCCACCCTCACTACACCCGTTCGAGGTTCAAACCCATATCTGCCTGTTATTGTGAGAGTTACACCTTAAACCATTTGACCACCGAAACAGGTCACGAATATTTAAACATAACTTTTACCCACTTCGGTGGCTGCATGGTCTAAGGCGTCACTTTCACAATAGACTGGACTACCGATTGTTGCATCCTGATTGCGAACAAGTAAAACATAAAACTATCGGGAATTACTGCGTGAGGTTGATAACAAGGGTGGAAGAGGTTGCTGGCAGCACCCGCCGACATCCAGGGCTTTCCTCTTAACTGTGCATAGCCTAACCTAACCTAACCATCCTAACCTAGAAATACTCGTGTATGTAATTTAGTTTAATTTAGCTCGACAAGGCTGAAAGGTTAGGCACACTTGAGCCGCCCCTATCGTCAAATTAGGGGCGGGAGGGCGTAGAAAACACGGCGTTTTATCAGCCTAGACTGTTCACTTTCGGGATGACACCCTGCCGATGACGGGGAGATCAAGGTTCGAATCCTGGTCGGGTGTAGACCTACTGAGGGTGGTTTCCCCTAAAATGGTTTTCCACGTTCCTTCCACATAAATGTGAGTACACCTAGCTTCCTAATCCCTAAAACCATCAACGTAATTAGTACATAAGCGTATAATCAACCTGAACAGGTAGTAAACGCTGTGCTTAAAAAAATTATAACTTTTAAAATAAATATAAACGATTATGTTCATATGCTGCTTTGCTCTTGAGTGTTATTTATAAAATATCTTGCTACTTTCTCAATATATAGGTTGTATACTTTAAAAAAAAGCTGAAAATATGATATATAAGTTTCGTTTTTCTGCCTCCTTAACTTAATCCTGTTCTCTAAGTTACTTGTAATGTTTGAGCTTGTCACACAGATGTTATCGTACATGTTCCACGGGAGATATATAGGACAGGATCTAGGGGTAGCTTCATATAATAACAGACAAATAAGAGATATTCTTCTCCATGAAGGACCCATCCCCTCTTTTTTCAGTCGAATAGCCCCACCTCATTCTAATCCGGGAGTGATGTATTGTAATCTGATAGGGAGTGTCTGGGATGGATGCAATAGGACCGAGATGACTGCCTGCCTGCATGTCTCCTAACTGCGGTATTATACTGAGTGAAGGCACTTTCAACCGACGAGGAAAATATCCCACTGCCTGGCAAGAAAACTGTGCGGATATTGTTAACTCTATTAGGGAAGCGAGATTTTCGGGGGTGGAACCGTCGAATAGCGTAATGTGAGGGGTGAATATGAGGGTGGGGTTTTTGTGAGGATAGTCTTGTCCTTCGGTGCTGGGTGTCGTGGGATCCGTCTGGAACTTGGGGATTTGGAATTACCGTCTTACTATTATTATTGTCGACCTCGGTAGTCTTGACCCGATTTCGTTGCTTCAAACCCAGCCGGGGTCAACGATTTTTTAGCGCTAAAAATACATAACACAACTTCCTTCGGAGGGGAAGTAAAGCCGCTAGTCTCATGTCGATTGTGGAATGTAAAGAACCCTAAAAGTTTTGTGAGAATACCTTTCCAGAGAGAATTGGTAGGCCCTTTCACTCTCGCTCATAGAAACTCTCGTGCTATGATTTAATTACATGATTCAGAAAGTGCAAGTAAAATATCTCAAATAAATAAAAATTTAAGAATATTTAAATATTATTATTATTTTCATCTCGTCTTAGTACCCGTTCGGCTTATATACATGAGCTAATGGAATATGGAAGAGGAAGTTAGAGATTGAATAAATGTACCTGAATTTGCGTGAATTAAGAGTGGAAAACCAATCAGGGAAAACCACCCTCAGTACACCCGACTGGGATTCAAGCCACGATATCCCTGACATTGGCAGTCTAGTATATTGCGAGAGTAACACCTTAGACCATGCGGTCACCGAAGCGGGTGACCTAGTCTTAACTATGGATGTGAAAAAAGTATCGATACTTTATTAATATCGATATTTTCCTTTCGATACTAGTTTTTTTTACTAGATACCTTTTCCCCGAAACTTTTACTGTTCTTAGTACTTACTTTTTTTGTTATCTTCACTCATGCTTGGATTAAATGTTTACTATGGTTAAAGAAGGGTAACAAAATATTTAAAAATATATTAATAATAATCTTTAGCTATTAAATAACATTACATCAGCATCATTTTCATAGATATTTTGAAAGCTGGTACGGTAAAACCTTTTATAATTCATCATTCTATAACATGGTTCTCATTATAATTTTCAGTGTTTAAATAGATATGAAAATATTATTATTACTTTGCAAAAGTTGGAATTATTACTTGATAAAAAAAAATCCAGATTAAAATTTTGCTTCCGATACTAACTGTTATCAATACTTTTCTTTCGATACTACTATGTTATCGATATTTTTATTCCGATACCTTAAATGAGTACAGTATCGATACTTTTTTTTCGATACCACATCCCTAGTCTTTACCAGCCATTCCTCATTCAGACTCTCTCCATATATACACTAATATTTGGTATGGTAATGCACCCGCATTTGTGTCGAAGTATATAGGGAAATTATATATAAACTTAAGTACACCTGGCTAGGATTTGAACCCTTAACTTCCCGTTGTCTTTGTGCCCATCGGCTACTGGTTTTTAGGTATTAAAACTTGACAGGCTTACTGAAGGGTGGTTTTCCTTGATAGCTTCCCACTCTCATTCCACGTAAATTGAGGTACATTTCCTTTAAACTCTACCATACTCATCCCCACTACATTAGCGTTTTATATATTTGTGAATAACCCGAATGGGTTTCGAGGCGTGGTGGAAAGTAAAATATTTTAAAAACATGATTTTTCACACGGTACTTGAGTGACACTGAAATGACTTCATATTGAAATATGTATTTGTAACGAAACATTTGGGGTCGTTTGTACGTACACGTTTTTGTGCCGTTTCCTAGGCATCCTATCTTTTGAGTGTTTTGGTGATAATATATTATTTGAAACCCTCTAGTGATAAGATAAACTTGTATATGAGTAGCTTTCATTGATCAGTTTGAAAGTGTTGCGATAGTGTTTGGAAGTTGTTTAATTCAGGCCTCCGTGTTAAACTTTAGGGATTAAAATGAAGACCGTGAATGAAAAATACTCACATGGAAAAATGCCCACACGAAAAAAATTATAAATCAATGTTAATTTTTAACGGAATGCAAGTTTGATTGGGGTTTTGCATTACTAACTTTTTAGTTTCCACTTGTAAAGTGCGTGTGATTTATTTTTGTGCATTCATAGAGTTTGCATTAACTTTTTTGGGGGTGTTTTTGTTAATTTAAAGTAATCATTGGAATCTTTGGTGTCAATTTATGGATGATTTTTTTGGCACATTTTAGGTCATCAAAATCTTGGCCCTGGTACAACATAACCAATGTTTACAACTAGTGCTAAGGGTTCAAAAAAAAATACAAGATCTATAAAAATAGTTATATTTAATGGTTACTATACATTTAAGTTGGATCTACATGCTGGTGTAGTTTAATAAGTAGGCTACATATTACATAAAATAAAGACTAGAGCAAGTATTGTGATAGTAAAAAAAATTGAACTCAAGAGTTTGATGAATGTTGACGTTTCACGATCCTCCAAACCCTAAAAAGTTGTTTTCGCAATGCCATCCGTCCGTCTGTCTGCCTGTCAGTCAGTCTGTCCATCTGTCTGTCAGTTTGTACCTTGGGCTAGAGCCTAAACTATTTTACCGATTGGGCTAAGACTGGGTATCTAGGGTTTTCATACGGCTACCCAGAATACATTTTGTAATTTAATATCCAACTCTAAAAATAAGGGTAGTTTCCTTAAGGGCGGAAAAAGAAAAAAATCGATTTTATCACAGTTGGATTTAACTATCTTGATTAAATTTAATTTCTAAGCTTCGATAAATATTACAAACTAAAGGGATAGCCTCAATTTTTCGTCAAAATGACTTAAAGGATTCCGGTCTGATACGTAAATTCTAATTGAGAAAAATTCCATTTTATTGGAATCGGTTATAACAATTTTGATTAAAGTTAACACCTAGGCGTTGATTAAGATTATAAACAAAATTGATTTTTTCATTTTCCTACGAAAATGACTTTTAAGTTTCTTTACAGAAACAAAAATGTTTTATATCTCCGCAACTATTTGAGATACTAAATAACTTATCACTGTACAATTTTAGTACTATTATAAGTAAAAAAACTTTTATATGAAATATATTTTTATAAAACCAATAGTTTCTGATATATTGGCCAATATATGAATATAATTTTGTAAGCTTTAGTTGTAAAGAGATACTACTTAAGTTCAAACACAATAATTCTCGAATGCCATAGAGTAAGCCAATAGTAAGCAAAGTAGTCTCTTTCGTGAGGTCGGGAGGGACGCGGGTGATCCCATTGGGATCGAGTCGGGGGGGTGGGGGCTTCAAGAAAAGTTGACAAAAATACTTCAAACTTTGGGAGAAAATCTTAGAGAAAATGTTTCAGTGTAACGCTAAATTTGAGAAGAATAGTATTCTAATGAAGGGTATAACACTAAATTTGCGATTAGTATTGAAATTTATTAAAAGGGAAATAAGTTTAAACATTATACCAATTACTGCTGAGGACGGGGAGGTCTAGGTTCGAATCTCGGTCGGGTGAACCGGGGGTGGTTTTTTCCTAAATGGTTTTCCACTCTCCCTCCACGCAAATGCGGGTTCGCTTCCTCTAATTCAACCTTCCCAATTCCTAATCCATTGGCGTAATTAGTACTTAAAGCACATAACCCGAACGGGTAGTAAGACGCGGTGCTAAATATTATTATTATTATTATTATTATTATTATTATTATACCAATTAACACATTATGTGTGTGGTATTATTAAAATATGTTGTTTAAAACACGTTATCTAAAAATAAATTATTTTAAAGATTTTTACTTATTATTAATAATTGAAATAGTTATAATAAATATGATAAAATAAATTTAAACCTAAACAATGTTTGTGTAACTTAAATTTGGGTCGTTTCATTAATGTCCATTTTCACCAATTTAATACTTAATGTGATAGTTTGATGTATTAATAATAATTACCGTATATTAATCGTTTAATAATATTACCAACAACAATTAAAAAAATGAAATCTGGTTAGTGAGATAGTGTATTACGTGACAATAAAACTAATAGTGACTTTAACATTGGTTCAATTTACTGAAGGGGGGACCCCCCCCCCTTTCCCCTTCTTGGATTCACCTCTGTTACAGCAATGATTTATCTTTCTCATTTTTGACTCATTTGTCAATAATTACCTATTTTATTGGTCGAAATTTAATAGCAATGCGATAACTATAAGATGTGCATCCCCTAATAAACTGTTGAATATTTTAACCGGAAGTCAAAATTTTAATACGAAGTGTTGACCCTTGGAGACCAATTATCGATATTTTTATTATTCCAGATGTACAAATGTACAAATGAAGACGTTAATTCTTTAGAAATAAAATTATAAAATTTAAAACCGTGAGTCAAAAAAGTGTTTGTAATTATGGCACAATTTGTCTTCGGGTTAGCTAGTACGAATTTTGAGTAAATATCTACATTTTTAAACACTAGAGCGAGAAAGTCCATGCGGAGCTCTATACTATTTATTTTTATAGTGACATACATACCACAGTAGTGGTTAAATTAAGAGTTCCAGCGCACTTTCTCCCATAAGGTTTAACATTGATCCACACCGCACCCCGTGAAGTGATCCA
>CABFVX010008190.1:15277-25725 GCA_902151425.1 Timema shepardi | reverse complement strand
CGAGGACCTTGTTCGGGATGAGATTGTGATCGAAGATCCTTGTCTGGGATGAGATTGTGATCAAGGACCCTTGTTCGGGATGAGATTGTGATCAAGGACCCTTGTTCGGGATGAGATTGTGATCGAGGAGCCTTGTTCGGGATGAGATTGTGATCGAGGATCCTTGTCTGGGAGGAGATTGTGATCAAGGACCCTTGTTCGGGATGAGATTGTGATCGAGGAGCCTTGTTCGGGATGAGATTGTGATCGAGGACCCTTGTTCGGGATGAGATTGTGATCGAGGACCTTGTTCGGGATGAGATTGTGATCGAGGACCATTGTCTGGGATGAGATTGTGATCGAGGACCCTTGTTCGGAATGAGATTGTGATCGAGGACCATTTGTTCGGGATGAGATTGTGATCTGTAATACATCTTCGTTAACCAACATGTAAGTCGACGATCAGAATCTAATGCCACTATGTAAGTCAAAACAACTTTTAAGAATGTTTTTATATCTTTCATAAATAACAAAAATGTTGAGTGTATTATTGTATTTGTAAACTTATATTGAATTTTAAGGCTCTGCCTACCCTCCCTGGCGGTGTGTTGAGCTTTCTAGCTCTCAAAATAGATGGCGTTGCTAACGTTACACAAACTGGTGGATTCCAGCCATCAGGTTGGCAGAATAACTGGTTTGTTTAAAGAATTGGGAGGCTGGCTGAGCGCGATTGGCAGCAAGCAAATTTTTTCCTAGAACTGATAGAGATAAGAAGTGTATTGCAGGACTGTAAAGTGTGTAGGCGACCAAGTTGCACTAAATGTGGGGAGATAAAACGTCAAGATACAATCACACTCTTGAGCAGAAAAATTAGCTTATCCATCCCAGCCAGCTAGACGCTTCTATCTGGAGGTTCAAATCCCTGCTGAGGGTATTTTGGGGAGATCTTATTCAATCGTTTCCTTCTACTCTCCCATGCAAATGTGGGTACATTTCCTTCATTAGTTCTGCCTGTTTAGGTATCAACTAATTATGCCAGTGGATTAGGGATGAATACGTTTCAATTTAGAGGAAGTGTACCCGCATTCGCGTGGAGTAGAGAGTGGGAAAATATTTAGGAAATATCACCCGATCATGATTGAGCCACGATCTCCCAGTCATCGGCAGACTAGTCTATTGCGATTGTGACGCCCTAGACCACGTGGCCACCAAAGTGGAGTATTACCAATCCTAATGTCTAAAAATAACTAGACGGTTAAAATAACATGACTTACCAAATCTTTAAAACTTACATAAGCTAGAAAGGTGGGAGGGAGCTTACGTGAGGGAGGGAGGATCTAAAACCAAGTAAGGATAGCTCCCTTGCAATAAAAACTATGGGCCATAGATACAAGGCCTAGCAGCCGGGTCATGTTATTGAGCAGAGTAGAAACGAACTCGGATCATTGCTTTATAAATCATATTTATAAAAAAGTCTTGAACTATTTTTTTCAAATGAATATCTGGGGAGGGTAGTGATAAATAATTCTGTATACTTATTTTTCAGAGAAAAAATTATTTAAGGTAAAATTAGAGATAAATCATTTTTGAAGATTTTGTCACTAACTATATAATAAATATCCTATACGAGAGAGTATGTAGCTTACGATTTTGTCGTACTATTTATTTGCGTTTATTAGTAGGCAGGTAAAATAAAAAATAACTCAAATTTAATGTGCTAAATTTAGCCACTTTGCTTTGATTAATTTTTAAACTTTAAAGGCTAAAGAGGCAATAAAGTATTTAAAAAGCAGTTTCATTTCAAAGACTAGAACAATTTTGACTATAGATATATATTTTATTTTTATCACTGATATCACCGCGTCATACTACCTGTTCATGTAATACGCATATATGATAATCTAATTGGGTAGTAATGAGGAAGGAAGCATTTGAGAGGTTATCTACCAGCATTTTTATTTTGGGAGATGGGGAAATAATTTAGGAAATCTACCCTCAGTAGACCCGACCAGGATTTGAACCCCAAGCGCTCCGCTATCAGCAGGCCAATTTAACACTGGAGTGACACATTAGACCACTCGGCCACTGAAGTGGGTATCTGTTATATAATACGGTGTTTACAGTTTTCAAACATCTATAGGGCTTACACAATTCTCCAGAAATAAATGTTTTTTGGGAATAATTTTTCATCCCATTGGTAGATTTTAACTTGAGTAATATCTCCATGGTATCAGCCTGCAAGTAGGCTGCAGTATGTTGGTGAAGATAGTGCCAACATTTTCGGGCTGAGGGTGCCATGTGGTCATCACAACGAGCTCTCCAGTCTTCTATCTCAGTTTTCTAGATTGAAGCGCTACTTATTCCTTCAAGTAGCTCCTCATTTGTCCTCACGAGGTTGATTTTGGTTCCATTTCAAACCCACTGCTTCTCATACAGAATTGGAAGAACTGGGCATCGAACCCGGGACTTCGGGCAGTAGCGGATTTAGGCTTAGGCCCGTGAGGCCCGGGCCTAGGGCGGCAAATTTTGAGGGGCGCCAAAATTTTTAAGATGACTAAAATTAAAAATCGATTGGGTTCTGGAGAAAGATCATTTTCCACTCTGAAAAGAGTGAAAAGTTATTTGCGTGCAAGTATGAAACAAGACAGACTAAATGCACTTGCATTACTAACCATTGAAGCACAATTGGTTCAAGAAATTAAGTATGAGGAGGTCATTGATATTTTCGCACGGACGAAAGCAAGAAAAAAATTTATTATATGATTAATCAGATAAAAATAATTTATATTTTAATTACAAGCAATTTATTATTAATTATATATTTAATTGTTATGTTAAAAAAATAAATGTTTAATTTATACCTGAATTAGATTTCTTATTATTATTGTTATTATTTTCATTATTTTATACACACACTTATATATATTGTTACAAAAAAAAGGGCGCCATATCGTCTCGGGCCTAGGGCGTCCTCAAACCTAAATCCGCTACTGACTTCGGGACCTGAAGTCAGTAAATCTGACCACTATATCTCAGAGGCTGTTAGATATCAACTACGTACTTACTTAGTGGTATTGGGAACACAAAAGTTCATTAACTTTAATGGTTTTAAATATATTTTACTTATCATCGGCTCCATGTCGTAGTCAATATTACTAAGGCGCTATTACTGATCACTGAGTGCGTAAATTAATCAGCTCTAGTAAGTTTGCTAGTTCGATTCTAATCGATTATATATTTGAGTTTCTTTGTGCGCCCTTTCTTTCATCGACCCATGCTTCACAAACTTGTTATTCACAAGGATATAAAATATTGTGTAAATACTTCTCCACCTCAAAATTTATACAATCCGTGGGATCTTCTTAGAAAGCAAAAAAAAGTCACATATTGTTAATTATATAAAAAAAAGTAATCATCGTGGGCACTTATTGTTCGACATTCGATACATTTATTCCGAAACGAGCGCACAAACTGCGAGAATTCAACAGATTTAAATTAAAAGTAATCACATTTAACAAGCTAATAAAATCAAATCAACAAGTTCACACTTTGACTACCAAAAACTTCGTTCATTAATTTTTTGAAAAATAACTTATTCCAAAATCCAATGAGAGTCAAATCCTAGACCGTATATAAATATAGTAGATAAAAATATATTGAGAACGTCTCCAAATTAAATTTAGATCCTATTTTATTTAAAATAGCTATGTTTGATATGAGCAAAAAAAATTTTTTTTTTATTTATTATAATAGTGGATTAAAAATTCAATGTACAGTAGTTTTCATGTACTCTGAATATTAACACTTATTATTACAACGTTTAGTGCTCAAGAATGAGTAAACCCGTGAAAGAATGTAGGACACAAGTGAAGAATTTTACATGTTTTACTGCCTCAGGTAAACAAGGGCTAATGTCATAAAACTTTGTGTATGGAGAAGCATGTGGTTTTTTATTTGAAAATAATGCATCACTAGAGTAATACTCTCATTGAAGTAAGTTGGGACTAAATATATTTATTTACACAGCAGTTAAGACTTTGTGAGTATTTTAGTTACTTAATATATTAGGATGTTTATATTTAACTACGCAAATCTTCATAATTGGACATTGGCCCTTCTTATCCCAATGCACATGGTATTAATGTTTCTTTGACTCAAGAAGTTCACAGAGATTAGCTGTGATTCACTGCCGCCTGAATTCCGATACAGCAGGTTAGCCAACGCTTGCAAAATGATACTAGCTGATAAATGGGTAGTGATCAAACTAACGGCACCTATTATCAACCAAGATAACTATTTGTAGAAGGAAAAGTTGTATTTAAAACTATATACTCTTACTAAAGTGTCAACTTGCTAGTTGTTAGAGCTCTGATTATTGAAGCCAACCATAATTTCAAAATACGTTTGAAAAGAAAATTAAATTATTCATTAAATAATATGTTATAAAAAACACTCTAGCTTAATTGTACAAAGAAAATAAATAAATCGATTAATAATTTTTGTTTTACCATTTAAAATGAATTGAAATGAAAACATTTTAACGAAAATATTTCAATAACTATTTTTAGTATGGTTTGAAAATTCGATAAGAATTATGAAAGATGCCCAGATATGTTACTAAAATAAATAAAAAACAACAATGTTGAGTTATTAAATTATTTTTTTTAAACATATTTTTGTTAAGAACCGTGCATTTATGGGTAGGCTCAGCCTTAAAATGTATTTTAAGTAAATTTGGATTTTAAAAACCTATATAGTACCCACGTCACCAAATTCTTTATCTAAACATAAACAATTTACTTTTTAGAGCGTGTTTCATTGGATAAGTTTAATTTGTTCATTTAGTCTAACAAATAATAATTTTAAGCCGAGTTTAGAATATGACATTGTATAATAATAATTTATAACAGGACAGCTGTTTATTAAATAATTATAAATTCCTGGTATTTAAAATGATAGTATATTACAGAGGAGATAAAGATCTTTTTAGCAAATACCAATCTTAGTATTTTTAATATTTTAACTTACCAATAATTTAATTCTTAAATTTTCTTTCTCAAAGGTAAACCTATTTTAAACACTTCTTTGGGGTCACTTTTCCTTATTTTATTTTGAACGATAAATTATTTAAATTAATTTTAAACATTGAACAAACCTTTCAACCTGTTTAGAAAGAGTTTTTTTTAAAGTCATGTTTTTTTGCTTGTGCTTCGCTTCTTACTACCCGTCTGGGATATCCGTGCATTTATACTAATGGTGTAGGAATTAGGAAGACAAATTATATAGGATATATAACCGCATTCGCGTGTAGGGAAGAGTAAGAAAATATTTTGTAAAAAAAAGGCTTCTGTATCTGGCCAATATTCTATACTTGACCTCCCCGTCACCAATGAACCAGACAAGTTGAGACTACTGCCTTTGTAAGAGTGTGCAACCATGCAGGTTGTTAGATACTATTCTTGGGATATCTACAATTAGCATAGTGCACGTGATCCTAAATCGTGAAACTTTCATTGGATCACTAGATATGATGGATATACATTCATTTACTGAGTTGGTGACCTGGCGGTCTAGGGGTAAGGTGTCAGACTTCTATGCTGGTGAGTTCGGGGTTCAATCCTCGGTCCCGGCACAGATTTATCTGATTACCAAACCCTTCCTTCACCTCTGACAAGACATCTTGTGAATGTGGGGAATGCCAGGCCTCCACCGTGGTTCGGATTCCACGTTAAACTGTAGGTCCTCCATTTCATCTCACAATCACCCTGCCATTACACATTAGCGTAAGTGCGTACAGCCCGAACGGGTAGTAAGACGTGGTGCTAATAATAATAATAATAATAATAACTTACTGAGTTAACTTATGCAATCATATCTCAACATCTTATTTATGTAAGATCATGTAGCATATTACTTTGTGCAATTATAATATATATTAATTAGTTTATACTATGGTTATTTAGGTGCACATCAAAGCGGCATGCCGGAACATGACTTACAAACCAACTCAACCTAAGGCAGCACACATACTTTAATAAACGCCCATCCCTGGCGGCGGGACTAGTAATATCAGTCTTAGTTCTACGAACTCGCTCACAAACAACAATCATTCTAGGCCACGCCTGGGTTTGAAACAAGGTCCACCTAAGACTTGTACTCGACCTCCCTAACCACGCGAATAAACATTTTATTTCACAAAAGTGGTAATTAACCCGCATCAGTAAGCGCGTTGATTAGAGGCGTTGGTCTCGTCTAGTCAGCTTTGCCGATGACTAGGTGAACGTGGTTCGAATCTTGATTGGTTGTGTTTAAGGTGGTTTTCTTTAAACTGTTACCCGCCTCGGTGGCGTAGTTGACTAACGCGCTTGTCGTGTTGAGCTCGACTGCTGAGGACGGGGAGATCGAGGTTCGAATCTCGGTCGGGTGAACTTGGGGTGATTTTTCCTAAATGGTTTTCCACTTTTCCTCCGCGCAAATGCGGGTTCACTTCTTCTAATTCTACCTTCCCAATTCCTAATCCATTAGAGTAATTAGTACTTAAAGCGTATAACCCGAACGGGTAGTAAGACGTGGTGTTAAATATTATCATTATTATTATTATTATTATTTTCCCGGCAAAATTGGTCGGTCCTTTCGCTCTCACTCATAGAAATACTCGTGCGATGATATAATCAGTTGGTTTAGAAAGTGCACGTTTGATACCCCAAATAAGATAAAATGACAAAGGTGAACCACAACCTTGACATGTTCCATTCAAGTTCCATTCAATAATGTCGTAATAATACGCTCTCCCTGGAATGTTATCAGTGTTTTGTTAGGAGGACCAACAGTTTCTATTGCAGATTAATGACATCCATCATACACGCGGTCTACGTGTCAAGTTTATTTAGTCTGATTTGTCTGTGACGAGGAAGTTGGGGGCTCGAACCTGTATCGGGTCAACTGAGGATAGTGTTTCCTTAGCGATTTTCCATGGTCCCTCAGCACAAATATGAGGACATTTTCTTTAAATTCTGAAACCAAAATATCTGTTTTCGCAACGGGGTCTGTCTGTATCTCAACCCAGAGCCGAAACCATTTTATTTATTGGGCTATGACTTGTATCTAAACTAAGGTTTTCTAAGATTGTTTTCTTAGAATTTGATATCCAACCCTAAAACGAAGGGTTGTTTACTTGAAGGTAAAAAGAGAAAATTCTATTATTTTTTCTCAAAATCCGCTCCGACGAATTTGATTAAAATTCGTACATAGTAACCGTTTGACCTTACAAAAAAAAATTGTGCATCTCTTTTTCCCGTGAAAATGACTTTAAGGGTACTTTACAACAGCAGAAATCTATAATTTCGATAATATTTCCAACATTCTTTGAGATAAAAAAATAAAATAACATAGCATTACAAATTTGTAGGACTATCAAAAGTAGAAAACTTTTAATCAAAATATATAAAACCATTAACCAAATATATTTTTAAATGGTGGTCTGGGAAATGGGGGGAGTTGGTTTATGCTCTTTGGTGAACCGAGATGCTCCTATTTCCTCAATATGTTTCTGTAATGATGTATATTATTTCGCGTGTAATCTTTTGTAGAATATGATGCTCTATTTACCATTATGTTTCTGTAACAATGTATACTGTCTCGTTTCACATTTCTTACGAGTTTTAAGTAAATGTCTCAATTTTTTAGTTGAAGACGAGAGAAAGTCTATGCGGTGCTTCGTGCCATTTTTTATTTCTTCTTGAAACATTTGAGTTGCGTAACAACTTCATAAATTTATCCATCAAAGTAAAATATCCTACTTTAATCACCTATGGCCGGTATTAACAATAGTCATTTTTTATCAAAAAACAAAACCTTATTTGTCTCTTTACAAACTGTGTGGCAAAATTGTAATTTTCTTATGGGAAACCGGTAAAAACACAAGGTATTTTGTATCAAGAAAATGTTGTCAAACCTGTTAATTGATGGGATTTTGGCCTTGCTTTCCGTCCTACTCTCCTGGCGGGCTTGCCACATGCGCTAGTATTAGGGATGATAAAAATAAGTTATAATTTAGAAGAAATACCTACATTTACTTGTGATTAAGGGTGGGAAACCATTTACTTGTGATTGAGAGTGGGAAACTATTTACTTGTGATTGAGAGTGGGAAAACATTTACTCGTGATTGAGAGTGGGAAACCATTTACTTGTGATTGAGAGTGGGAAACCATCTACTTGTGATTGAGAGTGGGAAACCATTTACTTGTGATTGAGAGTGGGAAAACATTTACTCGTGATTGAGAGTGGGAAACTATTTACTTGTGATTGAGGGTGGGAAACTATTTACTTGTGATTGAGAGTGGGAAACCATTTACTTGTGATTGAGAGTGGGAAACTATTTACTTGTGATTGAGAGTGGGAAACCATTTACTTGTGATTGAGAGTGGGGAACTATTTACTTGTGATTGAGAGTGGGAAAACATTTACTTGTGATTGAGAGTAGGAAACAATTAATGAAAAAAGTACCTCGTTGCATCCGGCTTACATTAGAACCCCTAACCACTATGTTACTTGGCAAATTATTCACTATGATATTGATTACTTTGTCCGCGTGCCCACCGGCGTGGATAGTAGCATCCTTTAGTAGTTGTTACTGGGAGCTTAGTACGGGAAAGCTCTCCAGCTCACAATCCTCTTTGCTCGTTTTTGTTCACACACTTAAACCTTTAAAATTCTAAAGCTCCGCAACTCATCAACAAACTCCGTATCCGCAAGGTCCATAGACAGTAAGAAGAGTTGGACTCTACGGGAACAGATTGATCTATCCACAGGAGTCCTGATCCGCAAGTCCGTAGCGCGTAACACACTGTAGAATCTGGATCGACTTTAAGTTTCTTAAGGACTGTCCTTATGGACTACTATGGATAGTCAATCACGGTAGACAAACACATTATCATCAAATGGTGAATCGAATGGATAGCAACAATGATAGTAAATGGAACGGTCACCAATTTATAAATATGTCTTATAATATATCGTTAAATACTTTAAGCCCGCCTCGGTGACGTAGTTGGCTAACGCGCTTGTCGTGTTGAGCTCGGCTTCTGAGGACGGGGAGATCGAGGTTCGAATCTCGGTCGGGTGAACTGGGGGTGGTTTTTCCCTAAATGGTTTTCCACTCTCCCTCCACGCAAATGCGGGTTCACTTCCTCTAATTCAACCTTCCCAATTCCTAATCCATTAGAGTAATTAGTACTTAAAGCGTATAACCCGAAAGGTTAATAAGACGCGGTGCTAAATATTATTATTATTATTATCGTTAAATACTTTAAGGATACGAAGCTTCTCGGGTATGTAGACGAGACCTAACCCCGCCTGTATAACCGCAGATGGTGGGTTTGTCCGCAAAGACAAGTTTTCCATGTTGTCTGGTCGATAACTGCCACATCACGTTTCTTACAAGTGCCGGTGAGATTTTAATTCGCGGAAAATGGCAGTGGGATGGATACTGAGAAAACATGGCCCGATCAATATTCTACTAAATTTACTTTTATTTACCAATAGGCCAAATTCATGTGTTATTCGGCTGGCACTTTTGTCACATGTTGCTTTTGACGTGAATACGTCTTTAAATTTGCTACCATACGGGGGCAATCCAAAAAACCTAATGATAACAAAATCAGGGGATACAGTTTGGCGTTGTAGTTTCGAATCTATCCTCTACATCCGAAATTAAATTATACCACTGGATAGCTAGAGGATCAAAGAATGCATTACGATACGCGAGAACAGTGACGCATCACGCGCGGTGGAGGGGGAAGCGCCGCCATTTTGAGGTTATTTTGCTGCGTATCGAGATTTGCAATTAGTATAACTTTTGACTCGGATAAGCTACGGTGTTCGTTTAGGTTTTAATCGTCAGCTGTCGTCAAAATCTATCGATTGTATATAAAACATTGGTTCAAAGTAGTGAAAAATGTATAACCCGTTACATAAACGTATTCACGTACAACACACGGCCGTGTCCATGACACAGCCACACCCCATTTTTTTTTTACAACCTTAAGATTTTATATGAAGATCATTTTAGAAAAAGTAAGTTTTTGTTTTGTAGCCAAAATGTATAACAGTTTACCATGTCATAACTCATACATGTTATTTTAGAGGTACTGTATTGATAAAATCAATCAACTGTGACAGTTTCAGATCACATGACCTGACGTGTGAACACGTGACATTATATCTAGTCACTTTAATAGCTGAAAATGCATGGCACATATGTCACATAGTGCGATATTATAGCCAAAATACAGTTTTGACGTCCATCCTAATCGAGACTCGGTTGTTTCTGGCAGATATAACTCAGCGATAATGTTCTTCACTTTTATTAGGGAGGTCAGAGTTCAACTAACGGCTGGGTGCCCCGGAGTTTTTTTTTATTCACCTGTTTACACTCTTCCCTTCAGACAAATCTCGGTGTGCTTCCTCA